>JAUZNC010049989.1:5264-34643 GCA_034780395.1 Vannuccia rotundouncinata | reverse complement strand
TACGTAAGATACGTAAGATATGTAAGATACTTAAGATACGTAACATATGTAAGATACTTAAGATACGTAACATATGTAAGATACTTAAGATACGTAACATATGTAAGATACGTAAAATATAAAATAAAGAAAATACGTAAGATCCATAAGATACATAAGATACATAAGATATGCAAGATACGTAAGATATGTATGATACATAAGATATGCAAGATACATAAGATATGCAAGATACATAAGATATTCCCAAGATTACCTTGCTTCCAATCGCAGAAACTTGTAAAATCTTCAGTCGGTCCAACTTTCCATCAACCAGCTCGACTTGTGGATGAGACTGAGCCGTACTTCCCTTGTACACTCGAATCAACCTACCCCGACCCCCCGGAACATTGTAAACCCAGGCCGTGGGTGTCTCCCCCTTCCGTACGGGACAGACAACAACAGGAGAAGAACCCCGAGGAAACTGTTGCACCGACTTTCTGATGAACATAGAAGGCTGGCTCGACTTGACAGTTAGCTCAACACTGGCCAATCCGGCGATGCCACGTGTGTCTTGACAGATGTATCGACCGGTGTCATGTGACGCATTGGCTTTACTAATCGTTAAAATGAGTCGATTATTCTCGTCTAGTAGAACGTATTTTCGACCAATCAGAGGACGATAGATCTCTCCTGTGTCCTTGGACCATTGGAGTGAGGTGTCGGCGGAGGGGTGACAACACCCGAGGAAGAGGGAACTCCCAATGTCTGCGGTGAGACTCGGCGGTCCTTCAGCAGGGAAGGTGTGTGTTCCGCCGGTGAATACGGTGACCTTCTCCTGATTGGAGCAGGAGTTGGCCGTCACGACGACAGCATTGAAGAAGAAGAGGATATATAGAACTGGCAGAAGCATTGTTCCTCCTGCATAATAATGACATAATTATTTTTATTGATTTGTCAATATTGAAGAGTAAGAAATTTTTTGAAGACATGTCTTATCAAAAATATAGTTCTTAATATAATAGGAAGATATCATTTTTAAATAATCTGATTGTACTATTATTTTTGTTGATTTGAGCAAATATCGCTTGAAATAAGATAAATATATTTTAGTTATGATTACTAATAATAATATAATAAATAGTTCACCATTTTTTTTCCTTTTTCTGTTTCACATACGAATCAAACAAGACAGATCGAATCCGAAAATAAAAAAGGTATTAATCGTACGGGATGGTTTACAGTCATGATTAGATCACTATAATAGTGATCCCAATTGACTGATATAATAAAAATTTAAGGATTTCCAACCCTATTACCGTCTGTATAGCGAAAGAGATGCTATGCAGCCTTTATTATTTCTAGCAATTTTAACTGCCAAGCAATATATGATAATAAAATGTCGAGACAACCGCCATAAACTCAATTCAATACCGTTGGGAATTTTCCGTTTGAAATTGCAATAGAGAGCCCTCAACTTATATGTTAATCAAAAAGTAGACATCTTAGAACCTCTTTCAATTCAGTGAAATAATAGTGTATCAAGATATTAAAGAAAACGTAAAGTTTAACCTTTCGTATTGGTTAAAAACTCTATAAAATAAAGAATGTAACGTGTTTGTTAAATAATTCAATCACAATAAAATGTTACTGTTAGAAAACTGTTACAGTATTGCCATGGTTTTATTATACTTGTCATTGACTAAAGATAAAACAATTTATAATTATCTAAATAATTTAATGGATTGTAAATGTTTTTATTTTAAATTAGGTAATCGTTGTTATCAAGACGAACAAGATATTGCTATAAATCGTAATCGTATAACAATATTATAAAAATTTGCATTACCGGTATTTCCAATTTTAAATATTTATATATATTGAATTGTAAAATTATATTTTATAAACTGCATAAACTTCCTTGTAATTACTAAATACAGAATTGCTAAGGAATAATTATTATTTATTATTATTATCGCCATATCAAGAAAAACAATAGTATAAGGTTTAACCTTTTACTGTCATCAGTGTCTTATGATACAACCAAAGACTTTCATAAATGGTTTATCCATATAATGTTTAGGTACTTCCAGCCTTAATTCCAAATTTGTTAGCTACCTGTATTGCCAATTATGACAAGAGACACATTTACTCATGACAAAAAAAACTTGCTGGTTTATTTTTTGAAAACAATTGCGAATTCCGGCGAGTAAATGTGTAAACATTCATTATTCTCACGCAGAATTTGCGAAAAGCCTTCAGGCTGCATCTCTAATATGAAGGGTAGGAAGACAGTGGCTAGAGAAGAGTATCCTTGCCTACCAAAAACACCGAGGCCACACGGACTAGCTAATTGATGCTATGTTGAGAGAGTTCCTGACAGATTAGAACAACAACCTGTCACCCACAGCATTCCTAGTTCCTGCAACTGTCAATCTAACCAGGAGAGAGAGATGGAGAAAATACTGTCTTTGCTGTAGTAGATATCTCCTGCCTAACTGACGAGCTGATAATAATTGATTAAAAACGAATAACAATAGGATACCATCTCAGATAGGTATTTAAGAATAATCGATGAATAATTATATTGGTAACTAATATTATCATTTTCATAAATGCAGAAAAGTCAATGTAATCAATAAAATGCATAACGATCACTATCTAATTAATTGTTGATAGTTTCCTAAATGCGAATAGACAATAAAATGCATAACGATCACTATCTAATTAATTGTTGATAGTTTCCTAAATGCGAATAGACAATCAATAACTTTCCTTGTACGAATAAAGTTATGAATATGTTTATTTTAATAAACATTATGTATAAACACAATTCATCGTTTTAAACGATTATAATATTAAAAATTAAAGCATACAATTTTTACTATATATTACTTTTACCATTTTTATAAATTGAAAGATTTGGTTAAACTTTATTATGTTTTTAGTATACCACCTAGTGTTCAATTTTATAAATATATATTTTATTTTCATTAATAAAATTATCGTTAGCGTGTAGATGTATTTATAAGAACTTTTTCGATGTCCAGCTAAAATGTTTACATAATCATAACCCGTTAATAATTAAAACATGTCTAATCTCCAAAATCAGTAATCTTTATTTTCATTTAGCTGTCTTTAATCAACATGCAAATTACATACATGAGATTGATTAGAAGTGAAACTGCGCGAAAGAAAAGTTATCAAGAATATCTGAATAATTATAAGAAGGAATTTTACTCAACACAGGCATGTTTGAGGGGAAAGTTGAGGGAACAACTTAATGCATACATTGCACATATACAATGTGGGTGAGCATTGATTTTCAACGACTTTCTTGTGAATTTCTCTGTTGGGAAGTATGCTTTTTCCTAACTTGGAAGAAAATAGTAAAGAATAGGTATTATTTTATAGGTGGAACAGTTTATGCTAAAGAAAAACTGATATGGATGCTATATTTATAGATGGAGAGAGATGCTGTTAGGTGTATTGTAGGCTGCATCCATTATCTCTAACTTCAATCAAAGTTATGAAAGCAAAATATTTAGGAGAATATTAAACTAAACTATCACAAAGACATGCAGATGTGGGTATTTGTCAGTTTTAACGTAAATTAAAATGTATGTTTATTACTTAATTTAAAATGTTAATAAATAATTATTAATTGCTCATTTTAAAGCTTAATTATAGTTTAAACTTTCTAAATACTTTATATGTATTTTAATAATAATCGTATTGTTTATAAATTATTAAAACTCGTAAAATATTTAATTTTTTTAATTTTAATTTTATCATAATGTATGGTGGCTGAGTTACCGTTTAAGATGTATACAATTTGACAAACTATTCATAATATTCATAAAATAGGATAATTAAATATTCGTATTAGTTATATGGTTGATAATATAAAATAGTTTATTTTTGTAAAAAGAGTAAATTGTCTTATGTTTTACATAAATTAGATAATAAGGTTCAAAAAAGGTTTATTAAATAATTATTAATAGATCTATGATGGATAAATTCTTTGTTTAAATTCACTTTACGTGTAAAACTTTTAGGTGACTAGAATATAGCATCTCTATTTTAGATATTTTCAAAGTTTCCAAATAAAATGTTTTTAAAAAACAAAAGAATGCAGAAACAAAAAAGTAATACAAAACGTAAATATACATTATAGAAAATATAGTTAAGTATAAAGTATGAGCATAACTATAAACAGTTTAATAAGTTCATCTTTATAAATAATATATGTAAATTCAGAAGTAGAATTGGTTAATATAAAAAACTTGTATGACATTATTATTGTTAGTTTTTTTTCATGTTTCAGTACATTGTATTATAAAATTTTATTTTATGTAAACTGTTAAATTTGTTTCAAAACAAGTATACTCCAATAAAACTAGTAATCAATCTTTCATTTATAATTTCGGGAAATATTTTTTTAGTTTTTAACTGATATATTATAATTATCTATAGACATGTAATAAAAATAAAAAATGTAAAATTTCTTTAATTATGATGAATAATTTTTTTTAATTTTTTTAATTAAGTAATTATTCAATATTTCAATTATATAAAGCATACCTAATATATTAAATAATAATTAGATAATTCATTATTTCACAGCATGTTGAACACTGAATATGCTTTGTAATACTTTCAAACAATTGCATTACCAATATAGTAAATTATGGAATTACACATTTTGCAAGCAGACAAATTGCATTCATGCAGTGTAGATGACAAGAGTAATTCTCATTAATAACTATAACTATAAGTAAATATTTATTTATCGAAAACCCTCAATAATGGCGTTTTAATGGTACATAAAGGAGGCATAAAAAATGTAGTAGTACACAAAAATAAAAAAATAGTCACCAAAAGCACACTCAATAATCTTTAACATAACATATGAAACGTTATCTGTATAAAAAGAAATCTGTAGTATAAAATATAGGAAGGGTCTATTATGAAATGATCATAATTATAGTCAACAACTCTGAATTATATGACAGCATCATGCACGGAAAAGTAGGGTAAGAAAGATTTCCAATCGCAATCAGTTCTAGTTCGAAAAAGAAAGAAGCGATGACTTCTAAGATGAGCACTGATGGGAGGGGCTCTGTGTTTAGCCAGGAGGGCATGAAGGGTGTTTGAGACGTCCGAGGCAGCGGCTTCAAAGCAATGGGCTGACAAGTCGTGTAGGTTGTCACACAATGGCTTCAGTTTACAGGATGATAGGGCACAGTCGTAGTTCATGTCAGGGCGAATTACGCAGAGGGCCCGTCTCTGGACAGATTCCAGGTTTTTCCTCTGTCCCACCGTAATGGAGGAGTACCACACTGGGGCGCAGTAGGTCAGTACCGATCTCAGGAGAGAGGTATAAGCGTGGGCAATGTTACCCGAGGAAACACCAGACCGTTTTAAGATGCGCAGGGTATACATTCTTCTGCTTGCCTTCTTTATGATTTTGTTGACGTGGTCCTCCCACGAGAGGGACTCATTAATAGTGACACCGAGGAGTTTCATGGATGGCGAAGGAGTTCCTCAACATCTTCGATATGAAGTGAAGGCCAATGCTGTTGTTTCTGGAGAACTGACACTCTGAGTTCCTGGGTCTTTTTCCCATTTAGCATCATGCTGTTGACTTTCGTCCAAGAGATAACCTCGTCCAGTGTCCTCTGCATGTCTGAACCTTCTGGGTGCCGTACCGTTTCCATGAGGGTAGTATCATCGACGTTCTTCATCATGGCATCTAGGTCGTTCACAAGAATGATGAATGCAATCGGGCTGAGGAGGGTACCCTGAGGGACGCCTGTATGGGTGGGGAGCCACAAAGATTTGTTGTTGCCATACTTGACCTGATGGAAACGCACATGGAGGAACGATGCAATGATACCTGTCAGGTACTCAGGGCATCCAAGGCTGAAAAGTTTATTGACAAGTATGCCAATGTCGACGCGGTCAAAACCTTTCAAGAAGTCAAGCAGAACAATTCTGAATGAATTCGAGGAGTCAGAAGCTTTGTGGAGGTGGTGGAGAAGAGCGCTCAAGACTTGACAAGTCGACCGTTTCTAGGTTGCTCCATATTGATAAGGATCTAGATATTTTTCAAAGAAAGAGAGTAGCGGAGAGGTCACATGTACATGTCAGAGTCATGGGTCGCAAGTCACATTTGATATCTCTAGGAAGAGAGACCTTCGGGATTGGTACAATGTCTCCATGCAGCCAAATGGTTGGCTAAGTGCCACTTCGGAATATGGAGGAGATTATAGAGGTCACCCTCTAATGAGCCAGTCGGGAGTTTTTTGGGTCCAGCAGCTTTGTTTGGATTTACACATCCAGGCTTTTCTGCACTGCTTGTACAGAGGGTATGAATTCGCCTGGGACTTCTACAACTGGGGGGAGAAGGTCGAGTGGTGGGAGATCGGCTGCAATAGCTTAGAAGTAACCATTAACTTCTTTGCAGAACAATTCTTCCCAGCCATATTCATTGATCAGCAAGGACAGTCTGTCGCATTTGTCATTTCCAGTCAATTTTTTTATGAGTCGCCACACTGTTGTGGGTGTTCTTCCTTGTCTACCAGATGTGATGCATAAAAGTTTTGCTTGAGTTGCTTGGAGAGTTTATTGGCTTTGTTTCTAAAGAACCTGAAACTGGTCATGTTTCCCGATTTCCAGGATGCCTGCCTTTTCTTGACCATAGATATAAATTGATTAGTGACCCATGGTTTGGAGTTAGGTGGGCGGTTATGGGTGACCCATGAGAGGTGCTTCTCAACTAACGTAGATAGCTTGTGTTAGAAAATTTCTGCTTTCTCATTGCTGCTTTCACATGTATAAATGGTCTCCAAGTTTGTCTCAGCTATGTCATGGAGAAGGCGGCGTCTGTTTGTCTTGGACTGGGCTCATGACCTTGTTATTGAGGGTTCAGGATGGTCAGGGAGAACGAAGATTCTGTTGTGGTCACTAGTAACAACTGGAGCGATCACTTGCGATTGGTACAGATCATGCATGTTCGTGTAAACATGGTCAAGGACAGCCATATTTCTTGTGGGAGAAGTAACCAGTTGTTTGAGGGAAGAATGCGATGCAGTCAGAAAGTGGCTCTTGAACTGGTTGAAGTCACCTGCTAGGATGACCCTGGCATTCGGAAGTTCGAGGAAGATCTTGTGCAGGGTCCTGTTAAAATAGTGCAATAAGTTGGCAGCACTATCACTAGGTGGTAAGTATATGCTGCACAAGACGATAGGGGAGAACTTGAGTGGTAGTGGAGTAGGACACAGTCTGTTCAGTTTCCCAGACAAAGTGACATTGATATGAGTAGTCCAAGAGGATATAAAGACAGGTACCACCACCACCTCTTCTTCCCTCGCGATCCTTGCATTCAATGTTGTAACCATTAATTGGGAGAGAGTCATCCGCAATGCTGGAGAATAGCCAAGTTTCAGATAAAGCGATTACGGACAGTTTCCAAATATTTTTGAGCCCTTGGAGGTCATCAGTTTTACTTGCCAGTGCATGGACATTGGCACTCAATATGGTAGGTAAGCGATAATCCTCTAATTTAACAGACACAAGGGAGGGAGGCAAAGTCTGAGGCTGATGGGGAAAACCGAGTGAATGATGCGCTGGATTCAATGCTTGTTTCTGTATTTCACATTTGTCATTTGAGCAGAGGGCATCATAGTGTTTGTTGTGCAGTCTGACCATGAGTGGGGGTAAAATATTTGCTTGGTATGGGCAGACATCCATGAATGAACTAAGGTTATTGTTATATTTACCAATTCTTCTGGATATGGCTCTAGCCAAGATGAGAGGTACCCTATCTTCAAACAAAGATTAATGGTCTAAATTTCACTTGCATTGGGTGTATTCTTCTTTTCTGTTGACAAATGTTAGATCTTTTGCAATAGAATTGGAATACAAAGATTATATATAATATCTTAATTCCAGCATGAACCAGAAGTTGTCAAAAAGCAAATTAAAATAGTTGAAGAGTGGGATTTGTTATCCTGCCTATTCTAAGTTTGAATACACTAAAAAATATGTTGATGAAATCAGAAAGCTTATATATCAGTAAAAATTTAAAGTCAGGTATGATAGAAAATGTTCTGCTAAATGAATGAGAGCATCAGCATTGCTGATAAATCCAAGAAAGCTTTTTTATGCAGGTTGAAATTAATTTATTTTGATTACAGTTTCAAGTTTTTGATAAACTGCTTTGACTGTTCATAAATAAGAATGCCACATTTATTTGTTTTTGTTTTGTTGAATTGGTACATTGTAGCCATAGGAGAACCAATGTGAATTAAAAATGTCAAATAAATTTTTTGTCATTTTGAAAAAATCAGTGATGACTATAGAATGTCATTTTCAATTAAGTCATTATTTTATTTATATGAAGACAACAAAGATAATCTGCCACTGATTTTCTTAACAGTTGTGATGCCAAGCAGACTTTAATTTTTTGTTAAAAGAAATACTCATGATTTTGTTTTAACTCATCACCTAAGCAGAGTCCAGGCTTTTCTTGAATATCATGTAGAGAAGTAACATATGTCCATCCTGTATTACCCTTTAATAGCTAAACAACAGTATGAAAGGATTTTAATGAATTTCTGAATAACTTTAACATATGTGGAAAATACAGGAAAACTGTAACTGACTTTGAATGATCACATGACATGTATTTGGGAAGTAAGGCTTGGCATTCAACAAATTAACTTTAGCCCCTAGAAGATCATGTGCAACAATATTGTGGATGGTTCCATTACATCTAATGGATGTGCCAATGACACCAGAGGAATTTAGATATTCTATTGTTTATTTAAGAAGATACAGAAAATAAATATATACTATTGACACTTTTGATGAGAAAATAACTTCAAGCTTCAAGTAACTTTTAAGACTGACAGCTAGAAATAAGTTTCATTGTTTTAGTTCTAAATTTGCAGGGAAACAGTGATAAGACAAATGTGAATCTATTCCTTGAGTATTTGAATAGCCAAAATAATAACACACCACTTGTGTCTTGGACAAAACACTTTTAAAGTAATATTTGAATAAAATAATAAAATATAAAAATTTTAAGAACAAATTGATTTTAGAATGTTTATATATATATAGCAACAATCACTGACTGTTATTATTTAGT
Source organism: Vannuccia rotundouncinata (assembly GCA_034780395.1). Classification (NCBI taxonomy): domain Eukaryota; kingdom Metazoa; phylum Platyhelminthes; order Proseriata; family Coelogynoporidae; genus Vannuccia; species Vannuccia rotundouncinata. The sequence goes on along the minus strand of JAUZNC010049989.1, from coordinate 25,507 downwards.
GTTATTAGTTTGTTATTGTTTCTATAATTTATTTTGATTGAAACATGGGCATACACATGGCCTCAGTCATTGATTAATTTGGGCTGCTAGGTATGAGATAATATTAAGCTGAGATAAGTTAATAAGTTAATGCAAGTTAATAAGGTGTATTTTAATAAGTTGTTCTTTTGTTTATGGTTTGAAAAAAACTAAATTTTGCAAACTATAAATGAAACAATTGTTTCATTTGCTGACAATTTATTAACAATTGCATAAAATAATTATCTATTAAAAATTATATTTATCTCAGTTAATTTTTAACAGCTTTTTTATTATATAGGCAAATGTTTTGTATGACTTATGTATATTTTTTATTAAGTCTACTCCAGCTAATCAGAATAGGTAAAATGCAACTAGTTTTGTTCCAACTAGATGAAAATAGATTTGTATTAGTAAAATTTGAACTAGGGGGGGGGGGGAGAAAATTCTTTGCCATATAAGTTAGCATCAAGTGACATTTAGGGTGAGTGGGTCTTTTTGTGATGCTAACAGCAGACAACATAAAAAATGATACTTACCTTTAAAATCTAAAATAAAATTCAAAGGTTCACCATTTCCACCATATATTATGAAACTAAATTTATACTATCAGTAAAGAAAGAACACAAAAACAAAATATTTGGATGCAGATGTAAAATATACTTTTAGAAACCATACCATATGTAATAGTAGGTAATATATAACATGTGATGTTAAACAAGCTGTATTAATAACATTTAATTTAAGTAATTATGGAATTCTTTCAATAAACTATAAAATAAGCAAGGTTGTCAAAACTGAAAGTTGGACTATTGAATTTTGGAAAGAGTAGGTAAGTTTTATAAAATATTACTAAATATTATATTTTTCTTGATATAAATCAATATTTGACATTTGTGCACATTGAGAGGTAGTTAAATACTAGTATTATCAAAATCTGAGTTTAATCTAATTTTCATATATAGCATTTTAGGTACCAAAAAAATTGTAAATTTTAATATTTCCTTATGAAAAAAAAATTGAATGCTTTACTCTGCCTGATCCCTGTCCATTTTTGTTCAAAATATTCAGAATTTAATTTGCTTTACAATGCAGGTATTTAAAGTTCTCTGGGAGGTTCAGTTTTAGAGATTACAAGTTTTGTAATTTTTAAAAAGTGAGTTATTTTTAAAAATTCAGAATGCTGACTGAAGATTTTGTCAATAAAATTTAAATATGAAAGAACTTGTTTTAAGTCCAAGTATATGTATTACATATTATATGTTTTTCAGACCAGTTCAACATTATAAAGAAACAAATGACATTATTTGGGACTGCTTTTTAATGGGATGAAGATGCTAAAGGGGATGGGAAGGTGGTTAACATCACTTGATGCTAACTTATACAGTAAGGAATATTTTCTTTATCCCATACAATATTGAATTTTACAATTTTAACCAAAATTTAATTTGATAATTGCTAATTAATAACCAAACATATAATATATATATTAGAAAATCTTTTTTTTCAGAAAAACTTTAAAGGATTAATAAGGGATTAGATTGATTTAACTATAGACATTTATATTTAAACTTAATAAATGTATTATGAGGCAAGTCTCATTGATTATAAAATGACATTTTAATTCAATGGTGTCAATCCCCAATATAAAATGTGGACTGGACTGTGTTTTGCATAGTTGTATTTATTTGAGTGCATTTTACCAATCTGCGCTTATTACTAATATGCACTGCATAAATTATCAATTGATTTCAAAAAAATTATTTCACTCATTTTTAAACAAATTTATATAAAAATCTTATTTATATACAAGCACATTAATATAATAAAATATTTAATACTAAGATACCTTTTTTTTTTATACCAAAATACCTTTTTATTTATTATTTTTAATAGAGTTATTATTTTTAATTCAACATAAAGCAGTTGAATTATTTGAATCATTTTTAAACAAATTTATATAAAACTCTATATTATATACAAGCACTTTAATATAATAAAATATTTAATACTAAAACAATAACCTTTTTTATTTATTATTTTTAATAAAATTATTATTTTAATTCAATATAAAGCAGTCGAATTCACTAAATAATATGTAAATTTGTAATGTGCAGACTACATATTAGTAATAAGTGCAGATTGGTAAAATGTGCCCAAAATATATAATGATATCCATAATGGAGTCAGTCCTCAATATAAATGGGGGCCATTATTTGAATATTATAGGTGATGCAAACACACAGGTATAATTAATAGGTGATACAAACACAATGATGCAATTAGCTAGCCAGTTAATATTTTCACTCTATACATATATGTCAATAATTGGCATGGTTTTGGTAGATTTAGATTACAAAAAATTACGTCCTAGAATTATTTATAATTCCTAAATAAAGGTAGGAATATATATACATGTATATAATACTATGTAGATGAGTTGCTCCGATTAGGCAATGTAAAAAACAATGTAGGTATAGGAACCATTCTACAAATTATGTTCACAATTGACATGAGCTTAGGTTCCAATAGGCACAAAATGTGGGGACACGATTTGTGTTCTGATTAGCCAGATTCCGATTAGCTGGAGTAAACTTAATCTAAATCTTAAATGTACATTTTTTTAAATTAAATATATTCAGGAAGAAATTAACTTGCCTTTAATAGCTTCAACAATGTCTAAATATTTTTTATGAAATGTTAATCTTGGCGGCAAGGACGCTTAGTCAAACTTGCCGCATTATAAAAAATGCCTAAACAAAACTAATTATATAGAATAAAACAAATTTTCTAAATCTATGTTTTTATCTATCACAAATATTACTTTGTGAATTAAAATTGATAATATTAAGCCTAACAAACCATTTGCTGTTGCATTTAAAATAAATTTACGGATAAAAATTAATTTTCTTAATTATTACTAATAAAATTACATTACTAGTTATGTCTCAAAACATTATTCAAAAACATTTTACAACATTCAAATCGCTCTGTGAGAGATAAATCTTCTATCATTATAAAAATAAAGAGTTTAATGTAAAAAAATTATAAAGAATTGCTCATAACATTTCGATTTTCAAATATTTGGTTATTTTTAAAAACAGACTTAGCCTGCAGAGACTCCGAGCAAACTAGCTAGTAATTAATACACTTGGTTTTAATTGTACTTTAATGATTGATATCTATGTACGATTGTTCCAATTAAATCACTATGATTATCAGTGCCAAATATTATTTTTGGCAAAAAAATGCTTTTTAGATCGATTGTTATTTAGGTTAATTCGTATAATTAACATGTGATGTTTCTTATTTAATCAATTAAATTTTATTTATTGAAATAAAATATTATATCTTTTGGTTAAGTCTGTTTTGACGATAAGTCATAAGTATCTATAATGCAGTTGTACTTTTTAGATCTTTATTAAATTTTCACTCAAAGAAGTTTAAGACTAGATTATTATATTTTGTCTAGTTGAGGTAATTCTAGTTAATTTTTGACTATAAGATTATCCACAACTAAAGAAAATTACTATAAAAAAGCATTAATTTTATTTGGTTTATATTGGTAATGTTTAGGTACTTTTTTACAATAATTATTGGATTTTCTCAGTTAGACGTAAAATATTTTCATACGAAAACTTGCATCCTTATTTGGATCAATGTACATTTCACTTGATTGTCAAAAAATTTAGCAAAATGAAGAAATAGAATTATTTTATTTAATTAATATTAACAAAAATAATTAATAAAAAAGCAGTTTTTAATTACTAAAATAGCATACCACACAATGAAAAGGTGCCACATTGAAAAAAATTTCAAAACCTAATATAAAGTAAGTCAGATCGTCTTCTTAGTGTACCAGGGCAGAAGGCTGCAATCAATTAGAAACCGCGCACCTTGGCATCAGATCGTTTCAGACCTATCCAGGTGTTTAATTGTTGACAGCGTATACGTGACCACGTCACGTGATCATTTAGAGCAAATGCATGAGCTGCGGCGAGTGCTGCAGACTGTGGAGACATCACCGTTGGGCATCCAAGTCCACTGGGTAACCGAAGGCTAGACCAGATGTCCAATGGACCATAGGGTGATGTGTCGCCTAGGGGTGGACAATTGATCACGGGGATTGCAGAATTAGCCGACATGACCGGACCTAGCCCATTGCTTCGGCCTGCGACTGCGATGATGACACAAGGTCGAATGAGACCTGTAGAAGGTAAAATACTGATCGGCTGATCAAAATGTAAAGACATGTAATTGTATAAAATCTATTCAATAAATGTTTCAACCATTCAGTCAAAAAGTATAAATCAATAACAAAATTGAGATAATTTGGTCCAATTATCATCGAAACATTGTGAACTAGGAAACATCGAAACAAGTTACAACATACATTTTTTGAAAAAGTAGGTCAATATAAAGGAGGTCAAATAATTTTTTTTAAATTTGTTTATATACATAAATAAAATAAATGTGAAGAAACTTTCTTTAACGACCTAATAATGATATGAAATATTGTTAAATCAACATATTGAGGTAAAATAAAATTATTTCAACACTAAATTATTTGGCTAATATGCATAAACTTATCCATTCACCAACCTTCGTATTGGGCAAGTATAGTTAGAGCTTCATCTGTGCTCTTGTGAGCCGAGGTGTACCGAGTGACCGAGTTAAGGCCCAGATCGGAGCAAGCAGAGGTGATTTTCTTGCAGAACTCAGCGTCAGAGGAGGAGCCAGCAATGACCACCACCAGAGGGGAACGGTTTTCGTCCAGGGCTGGTATAAAGGCCGACAGACGATCGGCTACCCAGGCAAAATTTCTCTTCACTGTGTCCAAACTAGCAGCGGTAACCTAAACATTGATTACAGTTCATTAGACACAGTACATACATTTGACAAACACAAGAACTATAGACGCAGCCTGAAATTTCGTTGTTTTGATATAATTATTACTGGAACTACAAATCGACCTTTGCACAGTAGATGTCTGGCTTTAAGGATTTTAAGGTTATTTTATAATTGAAACGTAGCTTTAATAATTAGTTTTTATTATTATTTATCTAAACAATTCAATAAGGCAGAAATGTAGTATTGTTGTAGCTAAAATCTAAATACAATTTACAATGTCGAATAAATAAACTGGCACAGAAGGACTGGGTGCATTTGTTACAGCGAACAGTAATTTAGGGAGTGAACTTGTATTACAAACATGAGTGCACACACCCAATAAGTCACAATGAATCGAAAGTCATGTTATCAGACGTAACAAATCGACTTAGTTTTCAGGTATAGTTATGAAATATTGTATCTGACTGAACAAAAGTGTAAAATAAATGGTTAAACTGCATTACAACTACACAAAAAACAAAAATACAATCTTAGCAATATACCTCCTCCATATCCCGGTAGACCTGCTTGTCCTTCATCATCCTCTTGTCCCCTCCGGGCCACAAGCGCCACGAATCACTGTCGATGGCATCAGCCAGCAACAACTCCCCCGTTATAACATCCAAACCGAATTCGATCTTCATGTCTACCAGCTGGCAGTCTTGAGAGGCCCACGCCCGCTCCAACACTTCAAACACTGTACGCGTGGTTCGCGTGAGGATGTCGATATCGTCTGCTGTGACCACTCGACCTCCCTCCCCTCCTGGAGTCAAACGAGCAGAGATGAGCTGTTCCAGAGACCACTGAGGGTCATGATTAGCGTCGTCCTGTTTTGAGAAATAATATAACGAAATGACTAAAGCCTCACCGGGTTACTTGCTAATGAATGTCATCACCTTGAAAAAGTATTCCACTTTGGGTGGCGAAAATCGGTATCCCTCCGGCACTCCTGGATGTCGTTTTAGAAAGGATCCTGTTGCTATGCGACGAGTGACAAACTCAATGGGAATCATGTAACAATGCCGAGCAATAAAAGACTTGGGAGAGTTTGATCGAATGTAGTGGGTGTTGAGACCTGAAGGCATTTTATCATATTGTTATAAAGATAATTGATTTGAATGGAAACAGGATACACGCACCAACTGCCTGCAGGAATGTATAGACCTTGTCAATAGTCTTGTTGCTGATCTCAGCTTTACCAACAAGTTCGTGTGCTTTGGCACCATCACCGGCCGTGATACAGTCCTTAGACACGACCAAACATTCACCAGATTTATCCAGTGGATAGACCACTTTGGTCTTCCCTTCAATGATGGCTGCATTAACCTGTACTCCTTCTACCAGAGGCATATTTCACTGATGACAAAAAATAAATCATTAGTACCAAGCAGAATATTTACAGAAAAAAAAATTGTAGTAGAATGGAAGCAAAAAGTCTGTATTTCAATAGTAACTTTAATTTACTGCAACACACTCTATTGTGTGATGTGTCATTCTAGCTGATTAGTATATTCTGTCCAGTCTATACTATAGTTAACAGTTAAGAATATAAATAATATATAAAGTTATGAAAAATGTAAAGCAACAATACTTGATCATACATATAAATAGATAGAAAACTTATATAGCCACTAAAATGCTATGTAATAGAAATCTGCTGTTCAGAAGGGTAGACCAGTCAATAAAAAATATATAATTATACAATATACTATTCCTCTTCCAACAAATCAAACATGACAGATTAACAAATTGAAAAAGTAACAGTCGTTTTTTATATTAACCAGTTGAACCTGGGTGGCAAGACAGTCTTGCCAATACATTTACATTAGTTTTATTGAGTTCTAAAAATACATTCTAGCTCAATCAATGAAGATATAGGTTCAACAAACCCTGGTATAGGTAAGATAATATGTTTGACCATTTCCCAGAGCATCAGCAGATATTAATAGAATTATAAAAAATACTCAATTCTGATTGGCTGGTTGCAGGTAAATTTTGACTGATGAAATGAAAGCTATATTATTTGGATTTTATACTTTGTTTCTCTTCTACTAACTATTATTTCATGAGTTTATTTTATTGCATTTAATGGTATAAGCTGATGGGAAAGGAATTTCATTGGATTATAGAAAAATTGCTATAATTCCACTGTACTATTTTTAGAATACTCTTACTGCCAACATTGATTGTTGCATAGATATTACTGAGATTTGATCGGTTTACATATTACCACATATAGTTAATTTGTTCTGCCTTTAGCTAGTCTTTCTTTGTATAATTGGGTGAATAAACAACATTGCTAGATAGGAAACTATTTAATACATGTATTTCTGCAGAAACAATATTTGGTGCTTTTTATTATGAACATAACAACATAAAATAGGTGATGGAGCAGATGGATATCTTGTCCAGAACCAAGCTTCAGGTCAGGAGAATGCTCACCCCATCCACTACATGGGCAAAGCAACATTCCTAGTTGTGCTGCTCAAGTGCACAAAAGGCCACACATCAATGGTCATATTTCCATATTTTCAATTAAGTTTTGCACAAGCATTTTTAAATATTTTCTTGTTCTGTAAAGCATAATTGGATGATTTATAGTAATTTATAAATTTCATTTTTTTACAATTTCTTTTATTTCAAAAAATATGTCATAGTGCCTATATGGTAGTATTTACCCTTTTATTCTTAAAACAATTTACAAATGCACTATACATTTTTTGTTTTATTGAAACACATTATATCATTATCCTAAATTGAATAAACATAATATAAAAATTATGCAATACTTATATGAATATCACTTTATTTCCAGTTTGTTCTTAGACAAAAAAATAAGTTATATAAAATGGATTATATAGAATGTTGGTTCTAGATAATAAATGTCCCATCCCATCCCAAAAACGTCCACGGGACAGGATGCAGTGGTCAGGTAAGTATTAAACATCCAAAAAATGTTTAATGCTTATCACTCCATCCCATTTTTGGATGTTTTTGGGATGGAACATTATTACCTATAGCCAACTGTAAATGCACAACTGTACAGTTTGCAAATTATGAATTCTCTAAGAGCATTTTTGTTCATGTACAGAAAATAAGATACCTATAGTTATATAATTACTCATTATTTGCTAACAGTAAATAAATATTTGCAAACAATCATAAATAGTTGGATACAAAAATACTATTTTCCAACTATTCATATGGTTCACAAACAGTATAAATTCACCAACTGGATGCAACATAAAAGTGGTATATTTTGAAAATAATAATAAACTAAAGTTATTTATAATCAAGTTTTAATAAAGTTATATATATAAGGCATATTTCTCAAAATAAATCTGTAAATAAATATAAAATATATTTAGATAAGACAGAAGTCCTCATTTGTGGCACTAAGATTCACCTCGATAGATTTCAATACACACAAATGGATATCTGTAGTAAGGCAGTGCCTTTTTCAAACAATGTAAAAAGTCTTGGTGTCATCTTCAATCGTGAACTTCATATGGAGGGACATATTCGTGCACTGTGCAAATCTTCTTTTTTATTTATTCGAAATTTCAGTCGCATTCACCAATATTTTGATGAAATTAATTCCAAGCTCATCATGAGTGCCTTCATATGTATGAGAATTGACTACTGTAACACCGTCCTTGCTTCTTGCACTAAAGCTTCTCTTTACAAATTGCAATGTGTACTCAATAGTTGTGCTCGAATGGTCAAACAGCTACCCAAATATAGTCTTAACATCTCCGAGGTACTAAAAGGTCTAAACTGGTTACCTATCAGCAAGTGCATCACATATAAACACTGTTGCATTGTACACAAGTGCTTATATGGTTCTGCTCTGAGGTATCTTTCATGTCTACTAAAACTGTCTACAACCAACAACACTGGTAATACTAGACTTCGTTCACACGGAAAAATGAGACTACATCAACCTATCTCTAAGATCTTCGTAGCTCATGGTGCCTTCTCTGTTCCTGCACCCCGAGCATGGAATAATCTTTCTCCCACCTGTAGAAAAGAATCTGACTTCTACAAATTTCAAAAACTTCTCAAAACTGAACTTTTGAAAGCTTAATTTTTCCCATTTCACTGTGGATTACTCATTTTTTCCTTTCTCTTTGCTTAACTTTTTCTCTGACTTTGAATGTATTTATTACAGATATTGTCATTAAATATATACTATTCTACTAGAATAAAATGTGCTCTAAGACAAACTAGTGAGAAAATTTTGGTATTAGATTATATAGGTAGTAGGTTAACATGTAATTATAGTTTTTTTAACTCTAACACAAGAGTGTCAAAACCTTGAACAGAACCGAAGCAACATACACTTGTAGCAGAAATGAAATTATCATTGACACTGCATGTGAAATCTGTGAACATCACAAAGCTGGTAGAAATCTAATGGTCTGGAGAAGCATTGATTGTCTAACCAGCCATAAAGCAAAACCTAATGTACATGTAGCTGCAGACTCAATAAATGACCACATTGAAAAAATTAAAACACACTATAGTTCACTGTTAAACATCAAGACAGATCCAGGTCACCTAGTTCCAATCACAAATCTACCACATGCATCAGAAATTTCAACTAATAAAATAACAATCAAAGAGCTACAAAAAGCATGCTGCACTACACCAACAGGAAAATCAGCTGGTCCAGACACTCTACCATCAAACATAATATGCATTCTACCACTCTCACAACTACTACTCACTACTATGAATGCTATACTAAGTGGTGAAGATCCTCCCAATGAATGGTGCCAGTCTATTATTTTTAGTATTCCCAAAAAAGGAAACAATGCTTCTCTTTCAAATCAAAGAGATTTGTCACTGATGACAGTAAATGCAAAATTATTCAACAGTATTATCCTTCACTGCCTCTACAATTGTCATGAAGAACCTATTCTTCCAATTCAAGCAGGATTTAGACCACATCGCAAACAGTGGAACAAATCCTGTCACTAAGAATGGTCATCAAAATTTGCAAATCTAAGAAAAAAAACTTGGTGTTAATTTTTGTTGATTTTGCAAAGGCATTCAACAGTGTAAACCAAAATGGTTTTGAAAGGATTCTTGGGTTTTATGGAATTCCAACATCTATCATCAATGCTATTATGTCACTGTACACCACTGCTTATGTCTGCACCACATCAGGAAATAGTGACTCTTTTCCAAAAACTTCTGGTGTTCTCCAAGGTGACACACATGCCCATACCTTTTAATAATTGTCATGGACTATATTTTTCATGCTTCTCTTTTGGAAGAGGATGCTTTTATCATATGTAGATGCCTATCATCTTACCTAGCTAATAAACAACCTGCTCTTGTATACACTAATGATGCTGCCATAATGAGCAATACAGCAGAAGCTGCACAAAGACAACTCAATTGTTTTGAAACTGCATCAGCCAGCATTGACCTTAATCTCAATGCTAAAACAGAAATCATGTTTATTGGCAAGGACATCAATCTTGACATGGACATCTTGAGAGGCAATGTGCTACCAAAGTGGGAGGACTTCTGCTACCTGGGATCTCAAATCGCCAGTGACTGTAAGGCATTTCAGAAGAAATGTCAGCTTGCTTGGGTTGCAGCTAGGTAGTTGACTTAACTCTGGGACAGCCCTGCCAGTGACTAAGCAAAAGTAAACTTATTTTGAGTGTATGTACAATCCATTCTTATATATGGGGCTTTATCCAATGAACTCACAGAGCCTTGCCACAATATTGCTTGGGCATTTATTTTCCCAAAAAAATTAAAAATGCTGACCTTAAAAAGCAAACAAATTTTTAAAGTGCTAGTGTTATTGTTAAGAGACAATGTTTGCAACTATATGGGCATACACTTAGATGGCCTGATTTACACCTAGCCAAAACTTGTCATATCAATCCACTGAGCCCTTAGATGTGGAGGACATCTGTATAACCTACTGTAACCAGATGGAGAGAGATCTGTGGGATATTAGAGTCATACTTAATGCAATTACCTCTACCATTGGAGACAGAGATAACTGGTGATAAATTATTGAATAAATTATGAACTGTGCCAGAGCAACATGTGGACTTTTCTTATTATGGAAACTGTCCCCATATCACAATTATATATACAATAATTGTCCATAAATATAATCCACATAGTAAGGCTGTTTTCTACTTAATAGCATTACAAATACCTAAATTATAATGACCAATCAAATGTCTCATAAATTAGGTAAAATCCCAGATTTGATGGGTAATTTGTATAGCTGCTTGAGCAAGACATTATTTATTTTTTATAGCCATGAAAAGGAATTTAAAAATTGGCTTACAAAGTAGTATATTGTTTATATGGCCCTCCTATAGTTTAGCGCCGTAAAATATAATTTTTTTAAATTTTTATTTTAATGAATTTAAGTTGTTTTCATAAGTATATTCCATAATTATATTCTGTAAGTATGATATAGTTACTGACTGAAAGGTGTGGTAGTAAACTTGGATAATAAAATTGATAAAAAGCTTTAACAATCTTATTTGTAATCCCAAGACCCGGCAGAGCTGGGTCTACCACAGCTTTCAGTCAGTAACTATATCATATTGGATAATAAAGTTGATAAAAAGCTTTAAAATAAACTCAAAAGTAACCCTTGGCATGCTTGATTTGAAAAATATTTTATGGCACTAAACTATAGGAGGGCCGTTTATATTGTTATATATTGTTTGTTTTAATTAATTAAGAATTATTATATTTATGTTAGTGATTTATTCAAATGCAAATAACGTCCAGGTAACTATTGCTGTAACTACTACCTTGTACTTAACTTCATAAAAATATAAAGCTATAGCATATATGCTATGAGGCTGATGTATTATTCTTACTAAACATTACAGTATATGAAGTGCAAACTTTTTTTTTTATAAATTGTAATATTTGTATTGACATAATTAATTGTTTTCATCAAGTGTAACTTTCAATTTTGAAGGGGTGCAAGTTCAGAGGGGGAGGAGAGTTCCAAAACAAAGCCATGTGCCATGACTATAATATATGAATATAGCTACAAAATCTGGTTTTATTTATTTTATCAGAAACTAATTTTGCCTTATCTTTTTCAATATTGTAACCTGTTTAAATCTTCATTGAAGTGGTGCCATTTAAAAATAAAAAAAAGATAATAAACATTTTTTTTAATATATTCAAAAATAAAAATTATGATAAAATGTTGCAAGATTTATATTTTTAAAGAAGTAAACAGGATTTAGATATTTATTGCAAATTTTCTAACTAATTATATTTATTAATTTAATCCAAAATAAGACGGTGTCGTGAATTTTTGAAATTTAATGAATTAAGTTCATGTATGAATATTTTTGTAATTAAATTAGAAAAACAAATTTTGTAATTTATTTAAATATATTTATTTATATAAATTAATAAATATATTTTTATAAAAATTTTATTGCATAATTAAATAGTATTATTACAACGTCAAATAATAAATGCTTATCGAATATAAATTAATACAGTTTCAATCATTATCTATTATTGACCTTGTGGTAGTTTCCTTCAGAATCCTTTCTCAGATTTTGAGGTCGTTTCCTGAATACTGGCCTCAACTACATGTTTACAAATTAACTCAGTTAATATGTACAAATCATTTCAACAAAACTGCAACATTGCGAGAAATAAATGTTTATTTAGTAATGAATGTAAATTTAGAAGCAAAAGTTGTAAAATTGAAAGAAATTGTTAGCTATTTAAAACTATAACAATTATTTTTAAAACTTTACAAATAAAGCTATTTTTAATAACGTTTTACAAAATCAGGAAAAATATAAGTTATAAGTTAAAAGAAGATATATCTTCTGCATAAAATCAAATCACATTTTACTTGTGAAAAATACAATTTGATTTAATTATTGATTTCTTATTGAAATCAACCTATATAAAAATATATCTAATTTAATATTGTATTAAAGCTTTTTAGTTACAAGCTAAATAAATTAAAGTGAATAATAAGTTTACAGCTTCAACTAAAAAGATTAAAGTGAATAATAAGTTTACAGCTTCAACTAAAATGATTAAATAATTGTGGCTTACTCTAGTTGTAACTCACTTACAGAAATATCGTAGCAATTAGTTTGCTTAGAAATGTAGCTTTATTAAATGAAGATAGCAAAATATATATTTTTAAATAGTACAATTTAACAAATTGTTTGTGAAAAATGCTAATACCAATAAAACATACTCTCGAAAAATTGTGCATTATTTATAAACAATTAGCAATTCGAAATTTTATGCATCATTTAATTAAAACATTATATCCGAAAATCATTATTAAATTCAAAGAATTGTGTGTGCGTGATTTCGAGTTTTGTTTGGTCAGAGTATACCGTAAAAAAAATTGGCAAAGACAGAATCGATTGTTAACAGTTAGTATATCACAATGTCACAATTAGTAAATTAAATAATTTCTAATCCGTTACACCAGCTTCTTTTGCCGCCTTCACCCACTCAGAGCCTTCATTTTCTAAATAATCTCGCAGTTTATTCAACGCCTTATACCGATGAGAAATACCATTCTTAGTCTCCTTGTCCATCTCGGCGTAGGTCTGTGTGAAGCCATTTGGCTGGAAGACCGGATCCCAGCCGAAATCACGCGGTCCTCTGGGGGTGGTCACAATCTGTCCCTCAGTAACACCACTGAAGAGGATAACATTACTGTCGGGTGTACCCGAGCTAAAGGCGAAAGTACACACCGCCTGGGCCCGATAATCATCGAATCCGTGCAGCAATTTGGGAAGGCCTGTTAGAGAAGTGAAACAAAAATAGGGTAAATAAGATACCGCACATATTCAGGATCATGTTTGGATACACAAGTTTATTTACCCACCATCGGGCCCCACAGCTTTTAGGAACCACTTGATATAAGGTCCGGGCATGCCTTTAAGAGCAGTGAAGCATAGACTTGTGTCCTCAATGAGAACTGGACCGTCGATATGACGAGATGCTGCTCGACATTTCTCCTCGGAAACAAAGTTCATGTCTCCTTGGTACTCAGGAAGGTCAATGTCCTGTACATCGAACTGCGAATGGTTTTAATTAGAAAAGAAATATTACTAAATATAAAAATTCATGAACACGAGATTAAAATAATCCAATCGAAGACAAAATATTTGACTTTAATATTTAGATAGTCTTCTTTCGTCAAAAATAGGAGTGATGCTGAAATATATTTTTTCCATCCAATTTAAGTGTGAAAATCAATAAATACCAAATTGCCAATAAAAGGTTTTATACTTCTGCAACTTATATTTTTAGTAAACTAGAAATGTAACATAGAATTGAAAGAAATATTAATTTATGTATTACAATAATAAAAGTTTATAAATTCTTTATATAAAAAGAAAAGGATAAAAAAATCCGTATTTTGCTTAAATAAAGATCAAGTTTTTCATTTTTCTGATAGTTCTTGAGGAGCCTTTTTCTTCTCTTCCTTTATTGCAGATTCAGGAGTTGGAAAAAATATACATTTTGCAAAATTGTTTGGCAATCCAATGAAAATAGGAAATATCATTTCCTTTTTTACATCATATTTTAAAATGTTGAGTCCAGAATTGTAATATGTATAACAATTTTAGATTACAGCATAAGAAAGTAATACAATACTAGATTTTAGCTTGTCTTTAAATGTATTATAGACTAAAAGAGGTAATAAATTGAAAATAATAATCAACAGATATAAACATGAGTCTATAAGTTAGTTAATGATTTAAAATTAATAAATTAATTAAAATATAGAATAAAATACAAAATGTATATTGAAAGTAAACAAAAACAGATCAGGAAACAGAACTCCTACTAATATACTAGAAATAATCAATGTTTTAACTTTACATCTTCTTCTTTAAAAAATAAATATTTGTATTGCAGTATATTATTAGGAGTTAATTTTACACATAGAGAATTTTTATTTAACATTTTGTAATTTATTGTATATCTTTATTTTCAATAAAACGTCTTACAAAAATGTTCTATTATATGATAGCTAATTGTTTTAGATCATTAATAATATGACATGAAAAGTAGCCAGAGAGACTAATGTCGGTGGGTGTTACATAATCATCCTTTAAAGTAAGAACTGCCGGTCACAGTGTGTTAGAATGATGGTGTTGAGGGGTTTTGGGGTTGTAGTTCGAGGGAAAAGATAATTATTGACATACCATCTATATCAAAATAATTATAATCCAAATATGTATTCCTACAGATAAAGTAATGGAATAAAATTGATTATATAAAACCGAATTACATATAAAGTAA
This sequence comes from Vannuccia rotundouncinata, assembly GCA_034780395.1. Classification (NCBI taxonomy): domain Eukaryota; kingdom Metazoa; phylum Platyhelminthes; order Proseriata; family Coelogynoporidae; genus Vannuccia; species Vannuccia rotundouncinata. The sequence goes on along the minus strand of JAUZNC010049989.1, from coordinate 10,288 downwards.
CATACATAGATATCAAATGTAGAAAAAAAACTTACAGCTTCTGCGAACTTTGGACCTAGAATTTGAACCACTTCTTTTAGTTTATTTGCATTTCCAGTCACAAAAGAAATTTTCTTGGCTATTTTCATTATTTCTAAAAAGAAATATTTAGAGACATTAATGTCTTATTATTAACTCAGAGATCTCTATTGATGTTTTTATTTATTTTAAATAAAAAATAGATAATAAATAAAGAATATATTTTATGAGAATTAATAAAACATGTAAATGTGTAAATGTGTAAATATATAAACATAAACAGGTAAACAGTAAATATAAACATGAATAAACATACATAAAACATATTATATGTGAGTGATAAGTAAGAAACAAGTTATTCCGCAATGTTCAAACAAGTTTGACACTGTCGTTGAACAACACTATGCTCATTCCACTGTAATAATCAGCAGTTGGTGCTTGACCACAAACATATGGATCAATATGTAGAACATACTGATTGTCAGAATCACATAACATGTACATTTTTATACCATAACTGTCTGGCTTTGAGGCATCATAGATTTTGATGGGACAATTACAACGAAAAAGTAATATTTGCTCATTAATAGTTACATGAGTGGTTGGTGTCCAGTGAAGTGAGCAATTATTAGAGAATTCATTATGTATATCCCTAACAGAAGCAAAGTGATCATTCCAGCGACGTTCCAGGTGTGTTGTGTAATCATCAAATCTTAGCATTGAGTGTATAAATTGAAACTTAGTGCGTCTCATTGTAGCTTTGCATAAAGTATCACCAAATTCTTTTTTCCACAAGGTATTACAAGACATTCGTTGATTTCTATCTTTACCAATCTTGTAGGGTAGTCCAATATAAGCAAGCAAATCCTCACACTGAATATCAATGTTGAGAAAGAATTATTTGGATGTGTCCTTTTAAATATAATACTAGTTTGTAATGTATGCTGATCTAGGGTATCAATAATAATGGGAGTCATAAAGAGTTCCCAAGCTTCTAGTACAGTGTTAGCATTTTGTGCTGGAACAGATTTTGGACCAGCAGGTTGATGGTGTAAATTTCGAATATTTCGTCTTGGTGCTTAGCGAAGATTTGGTGGATCAATAAACCACCAAGTTCCATTGGGAGCAGTATTTGCTACAGCTTCTAAGTCAATTTCTTCCCCATCACTATCATCAGATGATATATTTTCAGTTGAATAGTCCTCACTATATTCATCGTCATTATCACCAATAGACCATTCATCAGATGAATCCCTACCTGACATATCATCATCCATAGGCTCCATGATCAATAAAAAAATATGGGAAAATATATATAATATATATATATAATGAATTTTTATAAATACTGATAATTTGATAAAGCTGAATAATGAAAATAATAATATATTATCATGAAACAGAATAACAAAAAACCTGGAAATTCCAAATTCTAAAAATATATACTGCAAAAGTATTGGTTATAAATGATATATAAGTTTTATAATTGGAAAATTGATAGGGTTCTCTGAGACCTACACATGGATTTGCATGTACCTACAAATAGCTCGGATAGGCGCATGTTAATCAATTATTAATAATTCAATGATATATGTCCATAACACGCATCCCAGCAATGAAGACTGATATATGTTATGAATTAATGATTATTATATGCCAACTTTTATGATTTATAGGATAATAATTTATGAAAACAACAATCTTATACTAATACAATGAAGCAACCTTATTAATGGACTGTAACTAAAAAAATAAATGCATGATAAAAGCAAATAAAAATAAGTAAATAAAAATGTAAATGTAAATAACAGATTCCCAAATCATAATAAAAAGGCATGACAATGGTTCCAACAAAACAAATAGGTATGCATGATAATAAATAAATGCATGATAACAATTTCAAAGGACTAGAGAGGAAAAAAAGTTGTTAGCAAATTTCTTGAAGGCTTTTCTTCATCTGTACTCTGTAAATTTTGTAATGCCAGAATTTGTGTGTAATGAAATAAACTGGTCCATGTAATGCAAGACAATACTTTAAAAATTAATGGAGTTTGTGGCATTACAAAAAATTCAACAATTTTCTCATAACTGTGTAATGCCAACAAAATAGTCTCTGCCATTACCAAATATTCTGTCAGTGTTATTTGAAGAACTGGAGCAGAGTAAATCTAATATTCTTTGGAACTAGATATTATATATATATAAAGTAGGTGCATAAATAAATATTGAAAAAAATTGTCAGATTAATATTGGTCTTCAACTTCAAAATATGGCATCAAATTTGAAAACCCAAGCTTTCTTTGGCCATAAGGAGGCTGTAGAGTGATTTTAAGCCAATATTGAGTATCTAACAACTTTTTCTTAACTTGATCGACTTTAAATTATTTGGAGAGACAGATCTAAAAAAATCTAATTAAATTCATAAAAAATCCCTAGTAGTCCCTAGTGAATCTGCAATTTTTGGGTAATGTTCAAATTTTTTTCTGAAAGGAATCATTTAATTTGTATGCCAGATTAGACTTTCCAAAAAAACCATTCCGAATCTTTAGTTAAGGAGGTATAGTGTTTTTAGATGATGATGAGGTTTATTTCAGTTTATTTCATACAAATTAGACAGTAGAAAAAATAATTGGGACAAAACATTTTTAAAGAAATACCTGTTAACTCCAAACCTTGTAAATCTCGAGTTCGTTTGTACACCATAAATATGTTTTTATTGCTTTGTATAGCTAGGTAGATACTATCTCAGTGATTCAACAACAAATGATGTTTATAGTCAACACATAAAAGAAAACACCTTGACTTAATTTGATGCCATGTGCCAAAAAAATAATTAATTCAGTATCCCTGGGTCTAGAAAAGCTTTTTTCAATAAGTTACAGCTCATACCTAAAGAACTTAAATCAGATAACTCAAAATATTACATCATTAAGATGAGCGAGATTTTTAATATTCTTCTCCAAATTCCTCAGCTTGTAGCTTTCACGACTACTGGAAAGTCAGAATATGTTTTTACCAATCAGACTTTCCTTATCTCACTGTCATGAGTTAACAATGTCTCATGTTTAACTTTTATTTGGGTGACATCGAAGTGTGTATGTAAGGCAATTGGCAATTGGCAAGTTGAACGTTTTTATGTCCAGATGAAAAATACCCTCCAAGTTTCAGGTCAAAATTAATACCTATTTTTCGATAGGCTGTTGTCAATACCACATTTGTACAGAAAAATTCTAAAAAGAAAATTTGAATTTGTTGTTCAAAGAAATGTGTCACCATAGATTGTCAAGTCTAATGATGCTTTCTTCATTTTAACTGAATACAAGTATTTTTTAAACTAATAATTCTTTAGTATCAGCAGTGGAGTAGTTGATATTTATTATATTTGCATTTAATCTTCCATTCACAACTTTTGGAAGTTCTTTTAGTGGTGTTTATCACCAGCTTCAATCACTCTGTCTGGGAGAGGTGCCCCTTTACAGAAGTGTATTTAAAAAAGTAAACATTTCAAATCTGAATGTATGATTGGTTTGTAAGTATATTTCACTATTTTTAGAACTATTATCAGAACTATTTTTTCTTAATATTTACAGTATTATCTGTTATAATCCTAGTATTAATTTGGAAAGAAACACTTCTGATCCTACTTCTTATATAAAAATAACTTTTGTTTCAGATGCACAATGTTATAAAATTAAACAACTCTGTAAATCTACTAAATTAAATAATCATATTAGAATTATTTCTTGTAAGGCATTAGGTTTGCAATTTAGAGATAGTGTGAAGTTCTTTCTTGTAAAAGTAACTGTATTTCTTGCATCACAGCCTCTAAACCTAATTTATGTAATAAGAAATTTGTTGTGTATTCTATTATGTATTTTTTATTCTTTATTCATTTTAACTCATATTTAGTTCATGGACGATTTTAACTCATATTAATGACCACAAAAGCCCAATTACCTTGTGAAGCCCTGTACATAAAAAATCAGACTAATTTAATCAATGGATGTATTGGCGCAGACTTGTTAGACTACATTTAATCTCCGCTCATGTATTTCATCTTGTTACACAACATTGATTTCCCTATTTAATGACTGTACCAGTATCTTATTTGTATCATTTATTTTTTCTACATACCCAATAAAGTGTTTTAACACAAAAACTTATTTATTTATATAATTATGGGTATAGCCAAAGATTTAAATTCTAATTACAGACTGTGATTATATATATTTTAATTATATTGATACATTCATAATAAAAATAGATTAGAAATTCGTAATAACAAATCTTAAAAATTATATGCAAATGCTTTAAAGGAAATTATATATAATTTTACAGGTAAAATGAATTCAATTATATTTTGTATTATAAAAATATTATACTCTTCCAATCAAAAATTAAATAAACCATTAAATGATCATTAGGCTTTAATAATAATATAATAAAGAATTTTTTATACCACAAATTTAATTAATCTTAAAGAATTAATATTGAACTTTTTACTCCCTCAATTTGGAATTGATTATCGATATAGATTATTCTTCTGTGGATGCTTATTACAATTGCCAGTCTAGATGAATAATATATAAGTCATTGATTAAATGTATTAATTTTTTTAATTTACCTATAAACCAATCATACTATAGTATCAGATTTAAAATGTTTACTTTGAGTATATTTCATTACTTTCCACTGATCCTTTGATATTTATTCCTGAGGCAGACAACTCACTTGACTCAAGATGCCAAAGATACTTTGAACAATGTGACAAATTCTATTGACTATTTTAATTTTTTTTATAATGAAATGTTAGACTATATTGTAAATGAGAGTAATTTGTATGAACAAACAAAGGGGTTAGTCTCCAATTGACTAAGAGAGAACTTGAAAAAGTTATAGGTATACTACTGGTATACTACTGGTCAGTGGATATAACAATGTACCATCAGTAAAGTTGTACTGGTCAGTGGATATAACAATGTACCATCAGTAAAGTTGTACTGGTC
>JAUZNC010049978.1:0-15506 GCA_034780395.1 Vannuccia rotundouncinata | reverse complement strand
ACCAGTTTCACGGAAAAAGGCACCGAAAAACGCACAGAAAAAGGCACGAAAAAAGTCATAGTGTGGACGCGGTGTAAGAGATTGTCAGTAAGATATGCCTTTGACTAAAGATGAGCGAATACGTATTATTTTAATGAACAGGATCAGGAAGTTTTCGAAAGATTGCAAATGGCTTCAATACTAACAGACATATTGAAAATAAAGTAATACACGATACAGTTGCCAAACTTATTAAAAAATTCCGAAATACTGGAAATGTAGCAGACCGAGCAAAAAGTGGTCGCCCTCGAACGGCTACTGATGAAGCCACATCGAATATGGTAATGGCATCTTTTGTGAATAGCCTCACAAAAAGTACTCGCAGATCTGCTGAATGTGGTGTTAGCCAATCAAGTATTGTTCGTATAATGAACAGAATAACTGGCATGACCTATACAAAATGCAAATGGTGCACCATTTTTCCGAAGACGACCTTTACAGAACGGCAGAGTTCTGCAATTAGGCCTTTGACAAGATTCCACATCGCTGGATTGGCCGTCATGGGCCAGTTGAATGGCCTCCAAGATCCTCAGACCTTACGCTGCTTGATTTTTACCTATGGGGCCTTTAAAGGCTATGGTATACAGCGAAAAAATACGAGATAGGGGCCATCTTCATTAAAATAATATGTATCCGCTTATCTTTAGTTTCTTACTAGTCTCTTTAGTCTCTAAAATAATATGTATCCGCTCATCTTAGGCATCTCTTACTGACAATGTCTTACTTACAGCATACTTAACCTATGTTACTGATAAATTTCAACTTTATATATGCTGACTTTTATTATATCACTGTTCATTTCTGAGTCAATAATATTAATTAATTAATTGATTTTTGAATTAATATGCATTGTAATATTGACTTTTCTTATAATTTTTATGTATGACGACTTTTGAATCACCCTGTATAATGTATAAAGCGATTAATAAGAGCAATTGGTTAATAATCCTCTATGATCTCTCTCCAAGTCTTTTGTGGTGAGAATAAAAGACTTATTGTAAAATCTAAAATTTGAAGTATAAACGTTAGGTATAACTATAGTTACTGTTAGAATAATATGGAAAACATAAACAACATAATGCAATAATTATATCGAAGTTTATAAGCTATAATGTAAAGGATTCGAACAGTTTAGCAATGAAAATAAAGCGAATCGTAGGAGTAAAATGTTACAATAACAAGTTTACTAAAATGGTATAGTTCAAATAGTAAGTAGACAATTAGCAGTTGTAAAAAGAAATAGATACTTTCCATTGACGTAACTAGGATTATTTTTCTGGTGAAGCAGAATATCGAAAAGGCGCTGCATCAATGACGTGGTGGGTAAAGTTATATGAAAAAATTATTGCTTTAAAAAAGGTAATTTATTAGTTAATTACACTTACAAAATTGTCTGTACAACATGGTCACCTTCTGCAAAACATTTCTTAAAACTAAAAGGTATGCAATGCAATCTTCTATTCTAGTATATGTATACAAAGTTCTATTAATAAACAATACAATCAAAGACTTCAGTTAAAGAGATGATTTGAAAATCCTCTTGAATCTTGTGGGATCATACCAATTTAAAATACGATGGCAAAATATATCTACATCTCCCACCAAGTCCCTCCCTGTGTACATGTAACATTGCCAAGCCATTCAATTTCTCCTGGAAGAATCTGTTACGAAGCCATGTGCACAGTCTGCGCAATGCACTAAAAGATCTCTCACACACTACACTCCCAACTGGCATTGTCAAAAATACTTTTTATATTTATACAATGTTTGGATAAATACCTTCCTCCACGGCCTGTTTAACCAGAACATTCCATCACACTTGAACACATTAGGTTCTCTGGATACGGCAGATCATCCCGGTAAAACTCGGCTATCTTCTGATAGATGGAGACATCCAGATCGCTTAAATGATCTGAGTGGAGATAGCCAACAGCAACGGCAGTTTCATATTCTGGTGGAAATCTGGATGCAAGAGAATGTTGCAAATGGTCCATGAAATCAATAAAAACATAATCCCGAGTCATATTTATATCTGTTCCGGCATTCCCTCTGTATTTTTGTTTTGACATTGTTCTTGGTTTTGATGGTGTAATATCAACTTCGGAAGCTATTATCATTGCCTTCAGGTACAGTTCATCAAACTTGTCTTCTGTTCGCAGTTCACTTAATTTTGTTATCACACCTTGCGAACTTTTGTATACTTGCATAAGGTGGCAACTGGTCTTAATTTGAAGAGCCAAACTCAAACCTTCAGTGTTTGTTGAAATATTTGTTGAAATATTGAAACTGGAAAATTTTATTGAAGATTAACATATTTCACAGAGGACCACTACACTTTGTCAGTGCGTCATCAGTGAACAACTTTTCGAGCTCCTCCAAACTAGAGAAATGAGCTAGGATCATAATCAAGCATTTCACTCTAGTTGCCCATCTAGATGCGCTGAGTCCTGGCAAATGAAGTCTGCTGGCCCTCGTATGAAAAAACTTTGTTGGTGGCAAATCCAGATTGATGATTGGCTAAATAGTTTAAAATAACTTAAACAAAGGTAGTATATATATAAAATAAATACATAAAAAAATTCTACAAAATAAAAATTAAAAAGTTAAAAATTATCTTAACCCTTAAACATTTTGGAGCTAAATCTTTAGTCAGTAGATAAAAAACTATATATTTTGATGGTTTAAGTGCTTTTTTTCTTAGAATTATGGGGGGGGGGGGCGTGTTAGTATAGTAGAAAATCTCTAAAAATAGGTGGGAAGAGGGGGCTTTGCGCAAAACATCACAAAGAGGGTCTAAAAATTTAAATTTTGACATCACGTGATTTTTGAACGCCCCCTTTGTAAAGAACGACAAGCGTTCGTTCTTTAATAGTAATAATAATAATTAATAAATAAAAATTAATTAATTAAATAAATATTGTTTTTATATCCTATTAAATATTATAGTTGTTTTAAAAAAGCTTATAAGTTATCGTAACATAGCGATCGGTTACAACGGTTAAATTTTTTTGATTGCCGAAGTTACATTGCATGTTTGCACAATATTATTTTATCTAATATTACTGGAAATGGAAACAAGCAATACTGCAGTGTTATTGACTACAAATTCATTTGAAAGAACGAAATCGCATGTATGATATTGATACTAAATTTATAATTATTTAATTTTTTATTAATTAATTATTATTTTATTAAGTAACACTAAAGGCAGGCGAGTAACTAGCCATAGGGCAACCTGGGCAAAAACTGTTTTGAAAATTTGGAATAGTGCAAATTACTATATTAGAATACACTTTTGAGTTGTTTATACTAATATAATTTTCATGATGTTTTTATATTGGTATTTGATTGAAACTTATTCCCTTGGTTTTTTGTGATCTAATATTGCTTTATTACAATTTAAGACATTAAAACATTTTCTGGGGGGTTACTCCCCTGGACCCCAAAAACTTTTGACCCAGTCTTCACCTGGGCCACCTCAAATTCCTAGTTATGCCCATAAAAGGGGATTCAAGACATGAAAATTATGAATTGTATTTGAATTTATATATTAGGTTGTAAAGCTGAAGTATATATATATACTGCACAATTAAAATACAACTTGATCTGCAATCTAAAATTGTTAGGCAAATAATTTCAAATTGATCAATAAAGTTGAAGTAATCTGCTTATAACTTCAAATTAAGTAATCAGATTATTTTTTTGCCTGCATTCCATGACAATTATATGACAATTATGTATCAATACTATGCCAATTATAAATATTTAAATATAGGATTGAGTATATTATATGTGTTGGATACATCCTTGTTAGAATACACAGATGCAGAGAATTTTAAATACATTAATTTTAGATTATAGATATAGTTATTATATATAGATATATAATGTATGTGTTGTGTACTGGAAGCTAATTTGTATGTTTTGCAAATGTGATATACCACAAAAAAATGTATTGATAGTAGGTACACCTCATTTATGAACCATTTGTATCAACAAAAATATTTAAAAATATTATTTACATAATATAGCAACTAATTATTCTTGTGATGTCTGTTTATTGACTGTATACTATTGTATAATTGTATTGTAATTGTTCTATATATGCTTTTGTTTTTGCTTTTCATTCATACTGTATTTAATATGTAACATTGATAACATTGTAATAACAGTAATAACATTGATATTAACATTCTATATTATAAGCAGTTTGTAAATTGGTATATATATATTTTTATACAAATTATATACATGAATATATACATGATTTATACACAATTTTTTTATGACAGCAGTGTAGACACACTGTATACAATAGGTTGACATAAAATTGTTCTTGATATGCAAATTTATTTGTTATTTTAATAAATAATTTTTGCAAATGTTTTTAAAATGGATTTAGAAAAAAAATCATTTGCTGTCATATGTTATAATTATATTAATGTTATTTTATTTAAAATTTGTTTGTTGTTACATGCATAACTGTCCCATTTTCAAACCATTTGTACCATTCAAATTGTTTGTTGTTGGTACATCCCATTCACAAACTGGACAAATTCACTTAGGGTGCACAAAATTTATGTGCACAGTGACAGACAACATTACATTTAATTGGGATCTAATACACTATATTTCAACATTGATTGATAACATTATTTACAAGTTTTCTCTAAATAAAAAACTTAGTTTACTCAATTTATAATAATTTATAATGATATTATATACATTCCAATAATGTTTTAGCCTTGATGCACATATGCCTTTAATTATATATATATGAGATGATCACATTATTATTATCATATTATTAATAAACATATAAGAATTGTCAGAGCTTATCTTTTGCATTAACCACAATGAGAAGCTGGCCAAGTAATTTTGAAGTGAGGATCACAGCACCTCTGATATAAATGTGCTTTATATTGTTGTATGTTATTTCAGAATTTAATATTTGAATTATGATTTTTTTCATATTTTATTAAGTGTCACCTAAAAAATTTGAAAAGAGGTTTACAATTATCTTAAATGAAGCAAATTTTATTTGTAAAACCAATTTTAATAGTCATTTTAGTAATACTATTAGAAGTAGTAAATAACTCTAAATACATTAAAAAACAATATGATACCGAAATTAAGCCACATAAATTTGTATTTGTTTTATGTTATAGACAAAAGAAGGAAGTAAATTATTAGAATCAGCAACAGACTCCTATGATGATGAAAATAATTTCATTGAGATTAAAGGACCAAAGGTTTTTAAATCAAATTTTAATTTCTTTTACTTTTTGTTTATCAATTATTAATTTATGCAAATATCACATTACCAAATGAGTTTAAAACTTATTAAAACTTGTTCTAAAATTCGCATGACTGTACCTTATTTGTTTCGCCTTAGACGGTGACTGTAACAGCTGACAAAGAAGAGTTGAAAGTGTTCCATGATGAATTTGTCTTACTCATGCGAGCTCTGCGAAAGTCTGCTGCAACAAAATACCGTTTAATGGAGACTTGTCGTTTACAACACAATGATTTAATTATCAATGAAACTAAACTGATTAGTAACAGAAAGATTATGACAAATGACCCATCTTTTTTGGACCACTTTGCTGAAAGAACTAAAATAACATTTAAGAAAATTTTTGCAAGGGAAGATCAGGAGAAAGAAAAGCAAGATGAAATAACCAACTATAATACAGAAATCAAGAAACTGAAGAAACTGAAATCAAATATAGATTTCATGGGGCTTGGTGTAAATATGTAAATATTAGATTTAAAAAAAATACTAAATCTATGATATAGTAGGTTGTTAGCTGTCTATGTTCAATAACATATATGCGTTACCCGCTATTACTTATAGGTACTTCGAAATAACTTTTAAAAATCGTATATTGTTTTTATTATTGTTCTAATTCTTCAGCAGTAATATTATAACTACCCTTAAACTTTAAACTATTTTTAAACATTTTACTTTACAAGATTCTAATCACATTAAGTTAATTTTGACTGATAAATTTTGACTAAATCGAATTTTTATGTCTATCAATTTATTAAATGAGATAAATATCTTCCTTAGATCTTAAGTTTGACTACAGCTGATTATATCTCTTTCTATAAGAATTTGTACTGTTCATCAGATCGATTTTGGTTATTCTATTTCCTAACATTTAATCGTTGTAATAGAGCTGTCCGATAATAGTGAAATATTCTCAAGATTCTGAAACCAAACTAATCAATTAAAAAGAATATTTCATAATACGGTTGGTTAGAAATTTCTAGCTATATATTATAATATAATACACTGTTTCCCTAAACTCGAAGTATATATTTCAATTATTATTTTAGATATGAAGGGTATATAACGAAAAATGCGAATTTGTTAACCAGCAAAGCTATGATTTGTAAAGAAGCACAAGAAGTGAAAGACAAATTGAATGAAACGAAAGAAACGATTTTAAAACTAGAAAATAGCATGACTTCGCATTTTGAAATAATGAATAACATAAATAAAAAGAAGATTGATGCAAACAAAATTGCTTATGAAGCCCATTTGGTTAAAGTAGGGGTTGAAGAAGATCTACAGTATGAAAAAAATGTGTTAGCTGACAAATTGGATCTTGTAGGTTTTCTTCATGAATACATTTCTTTGTCTTTTGATTTTAAATATTTATTATCTAATACTAATAAACAAAATATGTTTCCAATACGTCTTAAATACCTAAATTATTAACTGGTAAAGAATCATATCATTTTAATAATATTGTCATTAATGGCTGAATAATAATGTATGAAATAGGATAAACTTTATAATTCCATGTAGGTCATAAAATGATTACTATATATAATATTAACACATAACTGGTCTGTACAATTTAGTAAGTTATTGCTGGTCGGCGTAATTCAATCGACAATTGAATTACATTTATCTAATTTTAGTAACAAAATGTGTCAAATGTATACTTACATCGACATGGATTACCATCGACAGAGATGAAATTTTATTTGACAGTCTTCTATTAAGTCAAGGCTCATGTCTATACTGCAATTTAATGCGTCTATATACATTTTAATATGATAATAATGGCCAACTACACAAACAGGACCTTCCTTGTTATAAATTATTGTAATAATTAATATTAAATAAATATAATAAAGTAAGTAATATTGTAGTCGGCAATTTGAATAGTTAATAGAGGAAATGCAATTAATGCCAGTATGGTATGACTAAAAAGTAAAGAATATCGCTAAGGGGTGTTCCCATGATCTCATGCCTAATATAGATTGAAATACGTGTCGACGCAAGTAGTTCCTCTGCAAAAATTTATTGTATTGCTTAAAATACGTGTCGATGCAAATCAACTGCATTCCAGACACTGCCAAGATGTTGTCGGCTGAAGTTCGTGTCGGTTGTAATTCGCCTCCAGTGAAAAAATATTCTGTCGATGATAGTCCGTGTCGATGATATTCCATGTCGATGATAGTCCGTGTCGATGATATTCCATGTCGATGATAGTCCGTGTCGATGATATTCCATGTCGATGATATTCCATGTCGATGGTAGTCCATGTCGATGATATTCCATGTCGATGATAGTCCGTGTCGATGATATTCCATGTCGATGATAGTCCGTGTCGATGATATTCCATGTCGATGGTAGTCCGTGTCGATGATAGTCCGTGTCGATGGTAGTCCGTGTCGATGATATTCCATGTCGATGATATTCAATGTCGATGATAGTCCGTGTCGATGATATTTCATGTCATTGATATTCCATGTCGATGGTAGTCCGTGTCGATGGTAGTCCGTGTCAATGATATTCCATGTCGATGGTAGTCCGTGTCGATGGTAGTCCGTGTCAATGATATTCCATGTCGATGGTAGTCCGTGTCGATGATAGTCCGTGTCAATGATATTCCATGTCGATGGTAGTCCGTGTCGATGGTAGTCCGTGTCGATGGTAGTCCGTGTCAATGATATTCCATGTCGATGGTATAGTCCGTGCGCATGCAAATACAGCTACCATATATGAAGTCGCTATATAGACAAAATTGTTTGTATTTATTACATAGTATTAGTTATCTTGCAGGGATAAATGTATCTTTATAATATACGCAAACTGACGCTGTTGGTAAATTGTACTGTATTACATATTTGTTTAAAATAATTAAAATACATGTTTCATATGGTTACCAATTTTTTTTAGAAAAACAGCTTGAACCAGCGGAAATGTGAAGTTGAGTTGCAATTTCAAATTAGGAAACAAAATTTAACAAAGGCTCAGTTGCTTAAAGAACATTGGCTTATTCAGATTGCAAATGTGGAGAAGAATACTGCAGAGATACAAAACAAATTACCCGATGTAAAGTTTTTATCGGAATCTCGTCGTTCTTTATTTGTTGCTATGCAGGAAGACAAAAATGTAAGCCAATATATTTCATTCGAGATAGTATTTCTAATTTTCATAATGGTATATCTAGTCATTTTTATATAAAATTTTCAATAAATGGTCTTAAAACTTGTTATTATGTAATAAACGTAATTATTATCTAATTGTAAATAGAAAAATTTCTTCTATTAATAAAATATAAATTTCTCAAATATTGATATTAATAATAGTAAATTTTAAAATTAATTTCTTAAACAAAACATGCATAGGTACTATTAACCATATTCTAACATTGGAAAATTAACAATTTTTAATGCACTGTTTAGAAATTTCTAGAGGAGATTAAACTTTTGACTATACAAATTTTCAAATTAAACAAAATGAATCACGCTCTGAGAAAAAAAAGAAACCAACTTGAAGCTGTAAGAATAACCATTGAGGCCAAACGAAACAGTGTCATAATGGAAACAGAAGCATTCAAAGTGGCGAGTTGTGCGCACAAAACTGACGTTAGAAATATCGAATCGATCCTAGAAGACGTCCACACTTTGCGCCATGTAAGATCTCGTGCGATAAAAAGCTGCCGAAAAAAGCGAACACTCTTCAATCTGTTTGAGCAATCCTCCAAAACCATAGAAGAAGTAATCAGTGATTATCAGAATGAGTACCGCCTATATTTGAATTTAATCAGTGAGCTGAATAAGGATTGGGAGTTACAGTCGACGGAGTTTACAGAGGTGAAGAAGAAATCGCTGGACCTCCTTGAGTATAGAAAGACCCTTAAGAACAACATTTCACTTTTGAAGGATGGGTTGGTAAAGAACCAGAAAAAACTCACAAAGCAACACAGTCTCTATGACTTCATGAGGAGAGAACGTGATTCCTATCTGAAGAATATCGTCGAGTTAAAAAATGAAATGTTGGAAATTAAGCGATCATTGAAGGTGACCAATACTAAATTTTAAGCTTAGCAATTTTAGTTACTATGATTAAAAATTATTCAATTTCATATTTAATTAATATTTCTAATAAATTGAATGGTTTTGTTTTAACCCCAGGCAGAAAGACAAATATTCGCTATTAACGTAAATTATTTATCAATATTAAATATTTAGTAGTTGTGACATTTAATATATTAGAATATATCGTATTCAAATTATTACAAAATTAGCCACTCTGTAAAATCCACACTTTTCTAAATAGAAGAAAATTTAAATTGAACAGTATGAATTAATAATAATGAAAGTGTCTCATATTACAACAATAAATTTATCAAATCTTATAATTTATAATGATGTGGGATATAAAATAAATATTGTCCCAATAGTAAGGGAAAAGTTCGTTGAAACTTAATTTATGTCCATTTATTCTTAATTTGGAAATGCCGTTCAAACTTGTTCATTAGTTGTGTCTCTGAAACCATAACACTTCTATAATCAACTTCAATAACTAGTGTAATGTTTCAACTATATGTTTCATTAAATAATTATGTTATCCGCCATAGATAAAATTAATTATTTCTACCTATAAAATTAAGTTCGAATTAAAGGCTTTTTGTGTTTACTAGTCATTTATTATATGTCATGCTAGTCAATAATCATTGTTCATCATTACGTCCTTTTATACAGAATATATAATTATTTGGAATTGATTTGGTTCTTTCTGCCTTAGGTGAGGAATGGACTAATGTACACTTTTAGCACAGAGGCCCATCGACAGACGGTTGCTATTAACAACGTATTAAAACAGAAACACCGAGTTATACAAGAAGACAAAGCTGTCACTGAAAAATTGACCCAACAATCGATTCTAATAGAAAAGAACCTTTCCGTGATTTCTTTTCATAGCGCTCAGGTGGAGAGTCTTTTAGAAATGCACCTCAATGACAAGGCTGTACGGAAAAAGAAGTGCAAGGAAGTGGAACGCGAAATCGCGGAGCGAGATGCCCTATCTGTTCGTTTAAAGCATAGTAACAACGAGTTGAAAGGGTTGTACGAGATCTTTCTTTCCCAAGTATCTTTGGTGAGTCGATTGCAGTACAATTACAACTGCAAGATGAGTAGGATCGCAGAACTCAAGCACACGATTCTCAAGACACAGCAAGATCAGGATGAGTTGAGCCAGCGTCTGCAAGATATTGGAAAGTATCAACGGGATATTTTGTCCATTGAGAACCAGCTCCTCAACACTCAGTCTAAGATAAAAACATTGGAGGAAGATTTACAGAAACCAGTCAATGTTCATCGTTGGAGGATAATAGAAGTAAATACTACAAGCACATTTGTCAATATTAGAATTGTGTAAATATATGCATGTATGCATGTTTGAAAGATTAACTAATTTTCTAAATGGTATCATTGTTTTAATTCTATAGTATAGTTTCGTTCAGCCTGCTCATATAATGTCCCGCTCTCACTTCAGATTGCAAAATAAAATTATATTTAATAATCACATTTATAGAGATTCTATTTTATTTTACGAGATAGAGACGAACACAATGTTATTTTTTTTGCAATTATACAAAGATTTTATGATTTTATATTTCAGTTTAGTTACTATCCAGAGTGGCACCAAATGAAATATCTCCCCGACAGAAATGTAAGTTATATGTTTGTGAATATTTTTTTATCTACAATTAATTTTACTGTTTTTTAAAAAAGGATTTATTTGTGTAAATTTTTGTTGAGATGGTTTCTTAAAATAGTTTGTAAATATTATAATAACATTATATTATTGATGACAGGGAAAATACCCCTTTAGGATAGAAATAATTCAACGTGTCCAAAAGGTAAACAAACGCTTTGTAATACTCACCAAGGAACTGGCTGAACGTCGAACAAATATTCAGGACATGGAAATAAAATATTTGGAGTCCAAGGCTAGCTTCAATCAACAGCCAGGACCAGAATTGGCAAGCCAAGTAGTTGTCTTTAGAGCTGCAATAATTGCTAAGACCAAGGAGCTAAAGGTAAGCTGTTTGGTTATTATCAAAGGTGACACGTTTTACTAGAACATTTCCGAATACTTAAGGCATTTATTATAAATAACAGTTATCATGCATGGTAGGTGATTGATATTTATCAATTTAATTTATTAGAACAATCCAAATAATTTATATTTATATATTAGAAAATATTAAAAAAGTTATTTGGATTGTTCTAAAAAAATTAAATATCATAAGATATTACTTATGAGTGATGTAGTTATCTCTGTGATTTCCTGTCTATATAATGTTTAATATGGTTATATCTCTACGATTTTCTCTCTATATAATGTATAGTATAGTTATATCTCTATGATTTCCTCTCTATATAATGTACAGTATAGTTATATCTCTATGATTTCCTCTCTCTATAATGTACAGTATAGTTATATCTCTATGATTTCCTCTCTTTATAATGTATAATAATATAGTTATATAATTGTGCCTTATTAAAAAACTCTATGTATAATCTTTTGTATATTTATCCTCTCTTCCATATTTCTGTTAAGACGATGGAAATTGAACTAAAGTTGGTTTCATGTGATTTTCACGATCTTCGATATGAACTGGACCGACTAACCAAAGTGGCCTATAGATGTGAGCAGCAGTATTTTAATAAGTGTCGCAAGGAGATGCGACTTAAATAATTGAATACCTACCACAATTTTACTAATTCTTAGTTTTAGAAATTTAAACGAACAAGTACTTCTATTTTATATTGTAATTCTTTAAGGATAGTTTTTAAACGATGACATTTAAATAATTCTCTCTTTTGCAAGCAATGTATATTATTAATTCTATCAAGTGTAATTTATTTATTTAAAAAGAATTTGACTCTTAGACAACACCTGAGCTGAGCGTGATAACTTTATTTGAAATTTAAATTATATATAATTTTATTTAATGGATTGCTGTAGTATATTAGTAATTGGCTTCTAAGAATGCTAATATGTTTTGAAATTCTTTTATTGAGGACAATACTTTATGTCTATACTCTGCTGTATGGTAGATAATCTCTTATTGTAACTAATGAATACTTTAATAAATTTATTACTTCTAAATATTTTATTTTAAAATTGTTTTTGATGTGGAGCTACTGATCGAATCATATAAGTAGAAACAAATATTTGCAGAAAAATAATTTCAATATTCTGAGTTGTACTAATTAAAATTGGAAGATGTAATATTAAAAGAATCCACAAAAAAGAAAATATCTATTTTTTTGTTTTTGTTATTTTTTTGCGCAACGGAGAATTAAATCAGTTCAAATCATCCATTTTTAATTCGATATTTTTCGATTCATTAAACTTAAATTTAAACATAGTTCTTACTTAACATGGTTTCTAGACTCAGTCTTGAAAATCTTCAATTTTACCACAAACTGAAATCGAGGAGAAAGACCTCAGGAAATCAGCTGGTAGATTATTAAAAGATGCAGAAAACATCAAATCTTTTTACTTTGTTTAGAATGAACCGCATGTACTAATATTTTCTAATACGAGCGTAACACTAGAATTACGCCAAATCCATTGTATTCATAATCGCCAAAAATTACAAATTAAAAGTCGATGAAGAAATCGGGATCCACACAGACAGAATTGGATGGAGTCGAGGCTGATATCTTCGAATGCTTTGCGGAAGTCAACAAATGTCGCCACGAGTGGTCGATGCTGATGCCAACGCGACGCATTGTTCCGTTATAGTAGAGCGACAGGGATGAATCAATTTTTGGGGGATTAATACGATCTCCGAGCTGTGAAGGTGGGTATTCCGCCCTAAATTAGAGAGTGGGCACTGATAAGTTTTAGAAAATATAGAGTTTGTAAAGCGGGAACCGACACGTTATCCGGGTCGCAAGACCAATCCGATAGAGCTTGTGCAGACGCATATCTAAACCACCTGTAGTTTTATACTTCCAGGTTTTTGTTTTATTCGGGACTCAGAAACTTTGAGGTTGCATGTTTAAAATAATAAAGAAAAAATGCAAACGATTAGAAATGAGATTATTTAAAAATATATATTAAAGATTCAAAAGTTGAGAAAAGATTGCACTATATTTTTAACTTATATCGAATACAATTTTATCAGTTGAAATTATTCTAACTGTTGCAAGTATATATGAGAATTTTAATGATAATTTTTTATTTTTCATGCTACATAAAATTACAAGAAATTGTCACAATAACAGAGTTTAGGGAGTAGTTATTGGGTCTGAAGAACAAGAAGAAAAAAAATTATATGAAACAAATACTGGCGCTATGTAAATAACAATATTTCAAATCAAAACAAATTAAGTGCTCATTTATATAATTGTCTAAAAAATAAGTTTGAAAATTATATATTGACAAATAAATTTTTCACATTTAATTAAAACTTAAAAATATAGTTAACATTAATTTTCATTTTGATGTTATGACCATCTTAAGAGCTATTCTAAAATGACACCCCTCTTGAAAAGTCTTTTTAACCTCTCTTCCCGTCGTCACAAACCCCTCCACATTATGAAAAATTAAAGATATCCCGTTATATGTGACGTTATATTTTGAAAAAATACTTCCTTTCTCCTCCCCTCCCCCCAACCTCCCATTTTTCAAAATGTTTACAGACAATCTCACCCTTTCATCCCTAAAGCGTCGTTTCAGAACAGACACTATTATTTAATTTGATATAATAAATATAATGTATATCTGTAAAGTTTTACTTAAACAAAAGATTTTTCTACCATGGGTACGTAATATATCAAAATAGAGTTTACTTTCACTTTCAAGTGTTAACAAAAAAATCGGTTGCATAATTTCATTTAAAATTGTAATATTAATAATAAATCTCTTTATAATGTCTTCTACAATAAGCATTGATAAAGAACGATTTTATTCCATACGTAAGATAATAATTTTTAACTAATATTGGTGGCAATATCGTTGCAGTTTAAAAGCTTTTTTCATATTATAGTACACTTACATACCTCAGTATTTGTCATTCAGTAATTTGTACATCAATGTAGATTTTCATATTAAATAGTTTTTTTAAATATTAATTTCGTGCTACTGTTTGGAACATTGCGTCCTTTCAATAAAATAAATGGAACAATGACTATCACTTATAATGCGCTGTTAATTAATTATTGATAATATATTTTGCATAGTGATATATAGTGCTGTTATATTGGTGTATAAAACTGTTTGTTTAATAGAAGAATTCAGAACAGTCGTTATCAAAATTATGACAACTTCACGAGGCTTCAATATTTTCCTTCTGAGTGTTGTCTTGTCCATTAAACAGCTTCATACCGTGATCCAAATATCCACAAATCCTGCATCAAATGTGAATGGGTGTGTGTTTAGTACACGACTCAGCAGCAAGTCCTCATTCTTTTATTACCCCAACACCAAAACGTGTCAATCTTTTGGAGAGTTAAAGCCACAATGTTCCGCAAAAATTTACAATCCAGTCGTTACTTCAAAAGTTCCTTTCTTTGGTCTTCGAGCCAAAAGTGGACACAAATCATTTGAAGTCTACAAATCTGCTGAAGTAAATCAAACCGTATTTCCCGAATGGACGTCGATGTCTTTGCTAAGTTGGTACAAGAGTCCTCTTACCGAAATGTGGAGTCGACTCAATGTGAAGAACGTGACTTACGAGCTGTACCTCAATGGACAGAAGAAGACCGAGCTTGTATTTAATGCTACAAACAGCACATTTGATGACGCAACCTGGTTTACACCAAATCGGATAATTGGAGCATCGCCGTGGAACCTTGATGTCTTGAAAGCAACAACTTTGGGATTTTTTGGGATTATACCCCAGTGCTATCCTAATCAGGTTGCGATGTGCGAGCGAACTTTTTTTATGCATGCATGGGGTGATTGTAATACAGCAAAGTGTTTGGTAGGAACTTTCACGAATGCGGACTCATGCTCTTTCGTCACCGGAACATCTTTTGGGCAGTTGGTTCCAACCGTGTTTCACTATGGTTATGATCCTTCAACTGGGGGACTTGGAAATTGTCTCACTCAAGGAAACCCTGCTGATGAGTTGCGAATGAGTTTTGGATTTGAAATGTTGGAAGCGGAATTATTTTCAACAATTTAAAACTCTGAA
>JAUZNC010049967.1:0-15507 GCA_034780395.1 Vannuccia rotundouncinata | reverse complement strand
GCTATCCGGAAAGAATTATTTAATCTATTTTTTCAAATATTTCGTGGGTATAAAAATCAATTGGACGATGAAGAAAGTAGTAACAATATTTCTTTCTCTCATTTTAAATGGTAAATTTGAGATTTGTTAACATTAATTGATCAAAATGAAATTTATAATTTTCTTTATTTCACAGATATTTAAACTTTTCCAATCCTACAAACGTATCAAAAAGTAATTCATTTTTCACTTTTAATATCAAGGAAATACTTTTTGCTATGCATACACCGAAAAGTAGGGATTTCATATTGAAAAACTGGAAAAGTGCATGGACAACTTTTCAGTGCATGGAGAATACTTTTCAATGCATGGTGATTAAATATAACAATATATTTTATGGATTTTATATTGAACTCTTATTTTTCCAATACTTTTCATAAATTAGTGCATATCAATACATTTATTGTTTAAGTTTGATGAAAATTTAATATAATTTGAGTTATGCATAGCAAAAAATTGCATTCACTCGTTTAAAACATACTTTTCAAATATCGTGAAAATAATTATTTATTTTCACTTTTTAATTTTCTGTGTTACTTATTTATATAAATAGTATTCATTTATTAAATGTTCATCAAACTTAACGCTTATAGAAATGAACTAGTTTTGAAAAGTATTAAAATTAATTCATAGAGTACAATAAAAATCCATAAAATAAATTTCAAATTCTATACAGATTCTAATGACTGAATTAACGCCAATTATGGTAGTTCTAAATTGAAAATATGTGTAAAGTTTAAATATCAATGAATTATAGAGAAAATTACTTTCACTCATGGAAAAATTACATTTCAATATTCGGATATCTATTAAACTTTCGTGAATATAAATTTCGTGAAAAGAATTATATATTCGTACAATTCCACTTCTACTATAAATAATCAAAACAAAATAAAGTGTGCAGGGTATCTTTATACCAACAAAGGATCACAAAGGATCCTTTGTTGGGGTAGACCTAGTATTTCCCTACTACTTATAACAATATATTATGTATTTTATAACAATAACCATGGAATAATTATACATTGATTCTGTATGCAGTTTAATACTACCTTCGTCTACCCATTTATGCAAAATTCATACAAATACAACGATTTTCCATTGAAAAATTTTGACAATGCAATGAATATGAAATCAATTAGAGTTGAAATCTATGTATAATTTTAATAACAATAACTGTTAATAAACAATCAATAAAAACATTATAAACAATACAAAATTTTGACTAATTTTAATTTAACAAAAATCAATGTATTTAATAATCAAACTTATGTATTTATAAAACAAGTACCTGTGTATTTAATAACAGTTTGCAAAAAGTCACACTATAACAACAAATTGTAATAACACTAAAAAAATGTCAAAATTATAAATTAATAGAATACGTATATGGAATATTTTCGAGAAGGAATTTTTCTAAATTAGTTTTAAAATATCCGAAATCTGAAAAACCTTGAGCAAAACCACTAATTACAAATAATAAAAAATCTTAATTGATAAAATAACTCCTGCTTTCGCGGTCAACTCAATCATATAATCAGAGTAACCTTGTTTTACGTTGCTCAAAACTCAACTCAAATTGAAAACAGAACTGAAGATAAGACAATCGACACCCCAGAAACTGAGCTATAGTTTTCAGGGCAAACCAGCTAAAAAGAAGTGTCTTGTTTTGATGAATTACTCCAAGGCTTATGACACTGTCTAAGAGAGGACTGGAGCTCCTTTGGACGGATGCTGGAGATAATTTGTCCTTCAAACACCATGATTTTAGGAGTGCTAGCTTCCAAAGTCGAAGGTGGAATAAGAAACACCTGATAGAGGAAGGTGTACAGAATGAGGAACACCTGATCGAGGAAGGTGTACAGAATGAGGAACACCTGATAGAGGAAGGTGTACAGAATGAGGAACACCTGATCGAGGAAGGTGTACAGAATGAGGAACACCTAATAGAGAAAGGTGTACAGAATGAGGAATACCTGATAGAGGAAGGTGTACAGAATGAGGAACACCTGATCGAGAAAAGTGTACAGAATAAGGAACACCTGATAGAGGAAGGTGTACAGAATGAGGAACACCTGATAGAGGAAGGTGTACAGAATAAGGAACATCTGATCGAGAAAAGTGTACAGAATCTTCATCTGCAGCACTCTTGACTATTGACTTGGCAATCATAGCTGTCAGATTCCTTCTCGAAAGGGGCGCACAAAACGGAGCCTTTGCTATGAAACTGGCCAGCTGACCCCTGCGCATGTGGAAGCTCTTCGGCTGGAATCGGGAGTACAATCCTATGGAACCACCTTCTGGAAAATTTGTACGCTGGCATACGAGAAATCTTTCTTCCTCCCATACAACCACTTCCTGAAATGCCCTGATAGAGATACTGTTTCAGGATATTGTGGACTTTTAGAAACTGACATTACGGATGCGGTTGCCAACAGAGCTACGGCTAATGACGCTCCTACAGACAGCACCATCTTCTGGACATTGTTCATATTATCATTTCCTGCTTTCGGCTAGGTTGACTAGCCGGAATGAGATTTTTGTTTTATTATATTTTAATAATGAACTATTTAATAAATTATAGTATATTCACTATCTTAATTATTATTAGATATTATCATGTGTCTAAAATTATATATCTATCCTTTTCCTTACGGGCGTCGCAACGTTTGCGACAGAAATTAATTTGACTCACACAGCACGTCATTCTATATTTAGTATCGATAGACTCTGATTGGCTGATAATTTATGCACCTTTCCTATATAAGCAATGGTCGCAAGTATTCAATGTCTTCTTCGTCTTCATTATTATAATGTCATAGTATACATAATATATTATATTTATTTTTTATATGTTCTGTTTGAAGAAATAACTGTAATATATAGTGTAAAAATTCTTTTTATGAAAAATAATTAAAAATTTCGTCTTATTCAGAATAATGTAATTCTGAGTATAATTTTATAAAATGTAATGATCATAATATGTGAGAAAATTTATATTTATATTTTTAGTAAAGGATTATTATAATATGGCGGAATGTGTCGAGAAGTACATCATAAAAATATACAGCCAAAAAGGTACAATACAATAAGATATGTAACTCTCTTATTTTTCTCAGTGTATTTTTATTTTATCGTATTGAATTTTGTATATTGTTATGTGATGTAATATGGAATTTGTATATACATAACTGTCAAAATACGCAACCTTCAGATACAGTAGCAGATAGATTACCTTTGCCACAATATAATCAATTATGTTACTCCGCGAATTCTATATTAGACATTATTATGAATATAACGTGGTATAGAGCCTCAAAATGTGTTCATTATTTGCTTCGGTTATCCAACTAGTGGATTTCCGACAATAAATCAAATAACCCAATGATTGCGTGATTGAAAAAAAAATATTAAAAAGCGTCACTTTTTCAAAAATCTTTTCCCAATTTGGAACATATCTGACCAATATGGATTAAATTCTCTGAATGGATTGCAGAAATAACCGAATACATTTTGAAATGTCTTAGATTACAATATTGAAATAGACTTTACCAACATTTATTTTGAATCTTTAAAGTTAATGTCGGAATATTCTTTAAATAAGTTGGATAGCATTTGGCTTATTATAAATGGATTATTAATTTCGTTTGGTGTACAAATTAGGGTGTTAAAACCAGAGAGTGATTTAAGTTTAAAACGAATCAAATTCTCACTCAGTCATATTAGAATTAAATATAATTTATCCTTTACGATAATTTTACTATACCTATAAATTATAAATAATTTCAAGTATAATTTAATGTTATTTTAAATATTTTAGAAGTTAGTATTATATTTAAAATAAAATAACATCAAATGTTGTTTTTTCTCATATCTCATCGAAGTAAGCTCAGGGGAAGAGAAAATCGCGAATGTTTTCTTCAACGACAATGTCAATTGGCGAAAACTTCCGAAATATGAGACGGACACTACCCTAAAGAAACTACGAACACTGCTCTTAAACAACTGTGCAATAACAACAAATATCATATGTGCAGTCCCTTCACGATTAAAGAACTCGCCCCATCCTGAACCGCCTGAAAAAAGGGTAAAGCCCCTGGCCAAAACGGTATTAGCAACGGAATGCTGAAACACCTGGCCCAGAAGGTAAATCTACCCTCATCGAAATTATCAACCTATCTTGGATCAATTGCACTTGTTACACTAACTGGACTAGAGATGACATCATCCCCATTCAGAAACCCGAGAAGCCCCCTGGCAAAACATCTTCGTATCACCAAATATCCTTAGCAGCTCTTATAAAAACCAGACTTCAAACTTGGCTCGAACTAAGAACCGTGGCAAGCCGGATTCCGCAGTTTTAGATCAACGGACGATCAACTAAATATAGCGAGAATAATCCAAAGGGTCACAGGCGGATTCCAAAAAAGACTTCACACGCGCGCGCTTTTGACACAGTCTGGAGAACTGGACTCTACCACAAGATGTCAAACCTCGGATTCCCCATTGCTACATTAGATGGATCAGATCCTTTTTCTCTAACAGAAAAGCTGGAGTGATCTACGGAGACAAACATTCAAGAGACATAAACTTCAGGGAAGGTCTTCCGGGGATCTGTTCTCTCTCTCCTCCTTTTCCTAGTTTACATTAACGACCTACCTAACAACATCCCCAATGACAGCGAAGCATCCCTATTTGAGGACGATCTCCCAATGAACGACTATTAAGATAGAGGAAGAGAAAACTCAAACTAAGGATCATCAACAGAAGCCGAAGCCAAGGCTATTCACCACGCCCTCGATGCAATCTCGAAAGAAATATTCACTGACTCCCAATCGGTCCTCCCCAAGCTAGTGACTTTCCAAGCTCTCGACCTTATCAACCTTTCTAAGCTCTCCGGAAGGAACATACACACAACCTCAAAATGGATCCCGGCCCACACTGGTATTCCTGGAAACGAATCGGTGGACGCCATCGCCAAAATGGGAACGCTACAAGACCAGAAGGGCATCCCAATAATAGATTTTCAAACAGCGAAAGCGACCATCTCGAGGCAAGCATACAAACGATGGAATAAATAACAAGCAGCCCGACCAACCACAGGAAGTTCGGCAGACTGGCACTGGAGCAAAGGAACAGACGCGAATACACTACCATCACACAACTGAGGATCCACCCAATGTCAAACCTCCGAAGAGGACGAATCATCGGAACACCTGCTCCTCAAACACCTGAGAGAAATTGTGCGGGGTAGAAGCAGAAGAAGAAGTACGAAAAAAACACTTAATATAAACCAAAAACATATCAACTAATTAATAAACTATAACCATAAAAAATAGTATCTTCATTAAATATTTTTAAATAAAAAAATGAATGCTGAAAACAATATATATTGTTGAACTAAAAATCGAAATTCATTTCTTTAAAATACAATAATTCAAGTTATAAAATATATGTACAATGATAGTGAACCAATAAAAATAAAGTGTTCAGCTGTTAAGTACAATAACATATTGTTGTATGAGCAAAGAAGTACAGATGTAAACAGAGGAACCAGAGAAAACTCCCCAGAATTAGTAAAAACGTAAAGATAATTTTAAAATGTTAAAAAGTATTTTTTTGGTTTAATGTTGGTGACAATGAAGTAATAGGAGCCTGGATTTGTTCTTTCAATACCAAAGTTATTCAGTGCAATTTCAAAACCTGAGAATAATACACCTAAGTAAATAATCATAAATTTAATAAAGATATAAAGTTAAAATATAGTAGTAATATAAACCATAATTGAGAAGCTTCCATCAGTTGTTCTACCTTACCAAAGCAAATAGTAATCAATATTTAGTCACGTGATTACAAAAGAGAATTATCAGAGAGGGTTAGCATTGTGTGAATTTGCTTTGGGGAAGACCTTTGGTCGTACTAGAGGTTTGTGCCATATTAATAAAATAAAATAAGTATTTACATCAAAGTCAAGAGAATAGCCAAAATCTTAAGAACTAAAATCTTTCTTTCGATAGAGGTTAAGGGTTTCTATGCAGTTAACACATTCATTTACGAAATAAGGGCGCATTTTCCTCAACTTCCAAATATTATAGTCTAATCTAAAAGTATATTCTGATTTCCTAGCGCCAATGGTAAAATTGGACTGGGTGGAATTGGACTTCCTGATGGACTAGTAGAAGTCGTTTTCATCTTGGGGTTAGGTGTTGTCTTGAATGATACCTGCAATATTCTACTACCCAAAGAAAAACTGTTTAGCGATTGAATTGCAAGTAAAGCTTCCTCGTAATTGCTCATAGTAACAAATCCGAAACCTTTGCACTTGTTCGTAGTTTGATCCCGAATTATTTTAACTGTTTGCACCGCTCCGAATGGGCCGAACAGCTGCCAAAGAATTGCTTCTTCAGTTTCAGGGGCCATGTTATAAACAAAAATACACCATCCTGTTGAGGTTAGGGCTCCAGAATTAGCGGCCACAGATGGAGCAAGTAGTGGGTTCCCAGTAGTCATCCCAGGGAACAAGTCCATCGTATTTGGATATTTCAGTCGAGACATAGAAGCCAACTGTTGGATGGGGCTGAAAAGATTTGACCGAGTTGCGGTAACAGCTGAAGCCGCTGCTGCATTCTGTAGTTGAGCCGCTTGCTTGAGTAAGGTCAATCCCAGGTGTTCTTGGCGGCTGGTACTGGGAGCGTTGGCAAATTTAACGATTATGGGTTCATCTGCACCCTCTGGGAGAAAATTGTTGAGTTGTCTAATCGCCATCTCTGCTTCATGGCGTTGATCGTAACGAATAAAAGCTACTCCACGTGAAAGTCCAGTTTTATTATCATATAGAATGCGGGCAGTAATGATTTTGCCACATTGAGAGAACAGACATTCCAGATCTAACTGAGATAACTTTCGTGGAAGTCCACATATGTATAAATTAGCTCCTTTAATTGCTTCTGAACTCGGACGGGCTAAGGATACTTTAATAGTTTTACTCTGGAGTCTTAAACCATTCAAAGTACAAATCGCCTTTTCAGCTTCATCTGGTTGAATAAATTTAACAAATGCATAACCTAGACTTTCTCCCGTTGTTTTGTGTCGTATTAATTTGCAACTCTCTACTTCCCCTATGCTGGAAAACAGAGCTCTTACTTCATCTTGAGACATGTTAGGTGGCAGATAATTTACTATAAGATTACTTCGATTTTCAAAAGACATAAGCATGTCATCACTCAGCGGTCGAGGAGTATCTGTCGGACTTTCATCAAGACTGTTCGAATCTATGGCAATCTCGTTAATTTCGTTATCCGTATTTGCCAAGGTATCTTCGTTGAACGATGTATTTACATTTTCTTCTGTGTTGCAAACATGATTTAGCAATAATTCTGGCGGATTTGATGAACTCTCAGCTTTTCGACAATCATCTCCTGTATCTCCTGATGCTCTACTATCCTGAGGATTCATAATAATATCTTGTTGAGCAGAATCTTGCGACATTTTCTAACAACGACTAAAAACGATAATATTTTATAACTTCCAGGTGGTCGCTATGTCAAAAAATATTAAGATGTCATTTTCGAAATTTAAATTTTGTATTATATTTATTATTATAGATATTGAATTTTACTCTAATAGTAATTGTGTATTACAATATCTTCTATGTTCTCTACAAATCATAAAATAATTATTTACTGTGTAATATTACGTCTCTTCAGTAGTCAGAAAACTACAAATATTTTCTTTGGACTACTTGAGATTTTCATACAGGAATAGGGGTTAATTCATAGTGAAGGAGCCCATTATTTCTGAAATTAACAAATAAATAAACAAAAATATCGATTTTAATTTGTTACTGTTTTTTTTAAAAAAATCAGACAGAATTTATTAATCTATGAAACTATTTTGAAAATCAGGCTAAAAGGAATATTTTTTTCTTTATTAGTAAACTATATAATTGTCCCTAGTCATGAATTTTAAATAATAATTGAATTTGTGCCTAAAATTCTGCAAAATAAATTTTAAATACAAAATGTGTTTTTTGACTAGGTAGTTATCGTTATGCGCCACTTTGACCTAAACATAAATGGAAAGAAAATCCCTTTTAAATTAGGAAGATTTAAAATTATTGTTGAACTAGTTGTTAATGTTTAATAAAAAAATTTAGAATCCGTTTAGAAAATTTTGTAAACTTAACTTCTCCTATATCTATACTTTATACACTACTCTATAGATTTACATTATGTACTGCTCATCTATACTGTATATACGACTCTATATCTATACTTTATTGACTCTTCTATTTGTATTCTAAAATCTTCTCTATAAACAGTAAACTGAAATCGACCGTGGAGGGGTCCGGTCCGAAAAGCTCCTCTATTTATACGTCCGTTTATTTTTATGGGGTCCGCATTACGTCTCATATATAAGGTTATATGCGTATATGGTCCGAGAAATTATTAATTTCGACCGATTACATTTACTAGGTGCGCATTTCGTCTTAGGAAAAGTCCGAAAATCAAGAATTAAAGGTCCGAAAAGCTCCTATATTCGACGTGCAATTTATGTTTACAATGATCCAACATTTTTACTTGCATTCGATGCTGACAAATGTATAATGATAAAATAAATTTAATTTCAATATAGAACATATATTTTTATCATAACAGTATTTTATAATATAATTAAATATAATATTTTTGCACAAATATTCCATTGAAAGTCAGAAGAGATGTATAAATTGCTATCAGCAGCTATAATTATTAATAAAAATTAGTATGTTGTATAAAAGATGTACATATTGATTTTAGATAAGCAACCAGTTTGCTATTGATTTGCGAGTTTTTATATCGGACACTGCCTTACGTATAAAACGTAATAGTTTGCCAATCTACAAAAGTTAATAATTACTATATCAATTATGGGAATGCGTAAGTTAATTTAGAGTCATTATAGATTCAGTTTATTAATAGCTAAGGATATGAAATTTGGCTTTTTGAATAATTCAAGGCAGTGCTATTCGATGCGATAAGAATTATTTTTAAATTATATGGTTTATGTGACTGTGACACAACTGGCTAGTTTGGTGAAGTTCTATAATACCTATTGAGTCGGACGCGCACACACATAAAACTATATAATAGAGTTTGATCATGCGAACGATATATAAATTTATTAATGTTCATATTCAACAAAAATGTTTGATATTATTATTAGCCAAAATGGCAAAAAGTGTGTTAGCTCATACCACAAAAGAAATGATATACCATAAATTGTGTTAGCTCTTACGAAACTATTATCTGATTTGAGTTAACTATACGTTTTATGGAAACTAATATATAGCTTTATTGCTAGCTTGATAATTCCTACTAACAGCTAAATAAATTGATACTTATTGGAAATAACTTAAAATAGAGTAATACTTAATACACTTTGCCATATTAGATATACTGATTATTTGGTATAGGTGTTAATATAGGAATCATCATAGATTTAGCAGGCATTTATTTAAGGGCGCAAAGCGCTCCCAAATTATTCTAAGCTAAATCTATGATGACTTCTATTGTTATTTAATTATCTAACTCTATCTATGACATTTTTCAAAAAATACGTAAGACCATAGAATAAATTATACATAGAGTTTCAACTCTTATTGATTCGTATGCAGTTTAATACTACTCTTCATCTACCCATAAGCTTTTTCAAAATAATGATTTAAGAATTAATAGAAGTGAAACAGTTTTTGATATTAATCCATCGAAAAAAATTACAATGCAATGCATATGAAATCAATAAGAGTGGAAACTCAATGTATAAGACAATATGAATAAATATGGATTTCGATTGATTATGACTTTCAAATTTTAAATAATATTAGATCATTTAATCATCACTTCTAGTCAACGCGAAGCAACATACTGGCGTACTTTGAAGAAGAAAGATGGCAATTGTTATAATTCACCATCAACTCTGATTGCAATTAGAGCCGCTATACACAGGCAACTATCATCTGCTGAAGTGAACAGAGAAATTCATATAATGAATGACAAGCGTTTTGATCAAGCAAACAGAATTTTAAAAGTCATGGTTGGAAAGTTGTTGAAAACAGGCAATATAAATAATAAGTTGAAAAAGTATTGAACCAGCGGATTAAGAGAAGACTTATCGATATGTTGATCGTTAGAACCAACAATTATATACAACAGGAAGTTTGGTTTGAATTGTTTATTAATGTGGACTTCATGGTCGTGAGATTCTCTTTGGAAAAAGATTTTCTAAATATTGGATTCGATTCTGGAGGTTAGCAATTTGTGGAAATTTGGTGCGATAACTAAAATAAAAATGTCAAGGCATCTCTAACGCAAAGGAATACGAAACAGTTTATGAAAAAAAGATGATCATGATCGATGTTTTGTTTGTTTGATAAAATTGTACTTTTCTAAGATGGCATCATTGTCACATATTCAATGCCGCTTAAAAGTATAAAAATGAGCAGTAATGTCTGGTTTTTCTAAAAGAAGCATTTGGGAAAAAAATGATATATTCTATTTGATGGAATATATCAGTAGCGGTGCCAAGTTTCTGGTTTTATATACAAATCATTCCATTCGTGTGACTACATTCTCCAATTTATGCAGATAGAAAATTCGGCTGACGAGATTGAAGTACCTCGTCAACTAACGAGTGTAATATAAGTCTTGAATCAGTGACAACATCTTCAACGAATCTTGCCGACAGGGAAACAACATTTTCTTAAATTTTAATGGAAACTTTTCAAACTGCACATTTATTATAAAAAAATGGAGAGCAATAATAAATATAATCAACTGGGAAAATGTTATGAGTGACATTCATTGCATGTTTATTTTATTAAAATGTGTACGTTATCATTATTTTTTTCTTAACTTGTTATTTAGAAGAATTTCTTTGTTACAAAAATGTCCTTCAAATTTAATCGTTAATTAAAATTTTTTGGATTAAATATTTTAGAAGTTCATTCTATGTTAGGAAAAAATTTCATAGAGTTAGATAAAATACATTATAGTTTTAAAAACGGTAATAATAGCTCAAATCAGATAATAGTTTCGTAATAGACATTGCACAATAACAGCAAGTATTGGCATATACAATGTCTATGGAGCTAACACAGGGCCAGCGCCATGATTTTGAAAGTGGGGTGGGGGTATCCTAAAAGGTTTATATGTATGTCGTGATAAATGTATTAGTTTTATGTATATATTTGTGTAATGTATTTATAAAATGTATCATATACTATTGTGAACAAAAATATAGGCTGTATAAGATTAATTTATTAATAATTCTAAGCATAAAATAATAACACAAGAAGTCTAAACATAATTTCCATCATTATCTTTCTCATATGCTCCATGGTTTTTTGTAGAGCTGATGTCATCCGTTCAGCAGTAAAATAGGGTGAATTTTCAGTAAAAAAAGGTAGAAATGTCCTCGATTGACTTAATATGTGTTCTTGGGCTTCCAATCGCACAAGTGTACACCTGGTGAGGGAGTATGCCGGTTGTGTGAAAAGGCGAACATTTTTCACTTTTAGATTGTTCATCATATTGTTTCGTCTTATAGACTTTCAAAAAAGAAATAGAGTCTATCTTCAGTACACTCCATAACAAAATAATCTGCCGCACACTTCGCAAATTAAAAAATTATTTAATGATCGATTTCTATTTGAAATTCCAGTGCTAAAAAGATATCCGCTAAGTTAAAAAATGATACAGCCTATATATATCTATAGTTAAATACATATGTTATTTAATGGTTTAAAAATGGTTTATGCAGGCTGTGGTACTACCTGCAGATGCACTTAGAATTATTTCAAACTATCAAACCGTTTTTGAACAGTAGCTGTTACATAAATACCTAGTTTGTTGAGGTTAGAGAACATCTAGAGAGCTACAACAACCTACAATCGTTGGTTTCGATATATTAATTGAATATATTGATTTTTCAAAAATATGTTCATAATTAATAATACTAAATCGATTCAGTTTATATATTAAGGTAAACATATTTTCCACTTTTGTAATGGATTACGTTGTATAGAAATATAGAAGTTTTCATTTTCATAAAGTTAGTTTGAATAAAAATTTGTATTTCAAAGTAATAATCAATAAAAATGTCTAAAATCAACGATTTTTCCCAAACTATATTGCGGTTAACTAATAAAATATAAATTGTTTCAATTACTACAGAGTGAACAAAAAATAAGAATGTTCAGTGACTAACCACCACCAATTTTGTTGATATATATTGCATGGATTCAATGTTGGAAAGTTGTGTTTCCGAAAACTGTTCTGAAAATGGGGATAATTGCAATATATATGGAAACATGGAAATGATGAAAGATGCGAAATATTCTCGTTCTTCTACCTGCGTACAAATAGAAGTTGATAGATCTGAAATTGTTGATTTTGATCCGAACATAAATTTAACATCGGTGAATACACCTGCGATAAAGAACACTAAAAGTTACCCTGCCATCGACAAACTTATTCTACAAAACATAAGACATGAACCTAAGCCGATTCGTGTTGCATCTTGCAATCGAAAGATTCAGAAGACAAATTATCCTTATCAAAATGAATTAAGTTCTAAACACACTTATGTGCAAACAGATAACAAATGCTTTGCAACTGTATCTTGTCAAACCGCATTCACAAATGCTCATTGGATGGATATGTTCGCACCTGAGGTTTGCTCCAACGATAAAGAGATTTTAAATAATTATGGAAATAAATATACCGCATATAAATGCAATTCTAGTAAGACGTCAGAAGTACAGAGTATCAAAACCGATGTAGACTTGAAATTACAATCTGAGCCCGCTTATTCATTCGCTTCTTCAAAATGTGATTTGTTTGCAGATAAAATCAATGGATTAGAAGAAATAACAAAAGACAGTCCATTGACATCGAACATAGACAGCAGTTCCGACTGGCAATATGATTTAAAAGAACAAAAAATGAAAAATTACACTGCAGATCACAATCTAAATTTTAAATTGTTTGTAGGATCAAACCAAAATTGTAATTCTAATAGAAATAATGTTTGTATGTATAGATTAAATAATAAAACAGTGTTAAACGATTATAATATTAGAAAACCTGAAATCAAACTGCTAAAACCAAACGAGAACAGTTTTATTAAAATTGGACAAATAGAAGATACCATAATGACACAAGAGAAGAAAGAATGCTCGTTTCAGCAATCTGATCAAGTTAATATGCCATTTCTGCTAACACCTAAAACTGTTGACAGTCAACGAAGACTACCGAAAGAAAACACGATTATCAAAAATAGTGGAATTGGAAATGATTCTAATGAGTGTTCTAAAAAATGTGCTAGTCAAGAAGAAAACATTTCCGAAATTAAAAAATCAAATTTATGGAAAGATAAATGGTTAACTTGTTTAGACCAAAACAAAGTTGAAACTAGTCCATTGATTAATTCTTCCAATATCGAAAGTCAATTAGTACATCATATGGAAAGTCCAACATTTGATGTTATAGAAAAATTGTCAGATGCAAGAATGGATAAAGAGATAATCAAAACGTTAAATCCTATTTTCAGTTCGAAAACTTCTAAATCGCCTAAGATTCTAAAGAAACCCCCTATAAATAAATTAAATCCTGAAGATGGAAACAATAACAATACGACTTTAGTGTTAACGAAAAATGAGTCAGTTCCACGAAAAAAACAAACCTCAATTGGTCAATTGAATCGGGCAAAAACTGGTTCAACCAGTTCTTTACACAGATCTCTTCCAACTGTTAACGGTCCCTCCTCCCCAACATTGGAGCAGGTTCACCTCCGGTTTGTAATTTCTGACATCGCTGGAGTTTGCGATAGTCTGCTTCCGCCCGTGAAGGATCGCCGAGCGCTGCGAATTCTCAACCGCTACAACTGTGAAGCCAAAGTAATCCACACCCGAATTACACGCGGTCCACTCTCACAAAGTGTCATTGAAGTGACGGCCCCTTGTAAGAAACAATTGACTTGGTTGGCAAGGGACCTTGATCGAATTTACCGTGACTGGAATATGAGTGGTCAGCTTTCTTCTCTAAGATAGATCAATATTTCTCGGTCATTGGATCACCTTACTCCCTGAATCGTACTTCAGTATTGGTTGTTTTGATGAAATACTCGAAATGCAGACTCTTCCAGTAGCCAATTTAGAGCTATTGACTGTGTTTGCGTATTATGGAATTAACTCTATATTAATTATATATCTTATGACCTAAAGCTATTTAAAGCTATATTTATGTTTATCCATTTAATACCTATTCTTACTGGTAATAAATATTCAATTTTACGCATTATCGACAGTCTTTACTTAACCATTGTAAGGCGTATTTATGTAAATCAAAATATATTTATAATATCTTACGCCTCAATTTGTTGCGTTTTATTTACAATCGAGTAAAAAGTAGAAACTACAATTATATATTTACACTTATTAATATATTTATTTTTGAATTGGTTGATGTATACAGAAAATTCAATAAAGCAAACTATTAAAAATTATATTTTTATATACCTAGTTTTTAAAAAGCGGGATATGTCTACTAAAGCTATGTATATATAAGTTACAAAAATGTTATACATCGTTTTCAAACGTTGTAGTCCGGATATTTACAGATATTAGTTTTTGGCATTTATTAAGTTGACAAAGAAGAAAATATTATTTGATGTGTTTATTAATTTGTTAGTTTTTATGTTTAGATTGGTGATTTGAACATATTGAAGTAATTACTTGATGTCAAATATAAAATGGATATTTCGATAATGAATTAATACAATTGAAGTTATATATACATACCACATGAATAAATATATTTATATTATTATGCATTCCTTTGTATATTTCTATATATTACTGGCAAAGTTTTTTTATAAACCGACGTTAGTATATTATAGAATCTAGATTTGTTAAATCCATTTATTAAGAAGATGTCCTTAAAATTTGTTTTTAAATTTCCTTTTATAAAAAGTTATTTATTAAAATATATTTAATTTAATATATTTGCGTATTTTTATAAAGTATACATTTAACGATCTATATTGAAACTAAAATTTCAATAAAATTACAGAAAGTGTGTGTTGTGCAATATACCACAGAAAGTGTGTGGTGTGCAATATATCACAGAAAGTGTGTGGTGTGCAATATATCACAGAAAGTGTGTGGTGTGCAATATACCACAGAAAGTGTGTGGTGTGCAATATATCACAGAAAGTGTGTGGTGTGCAATATATCACAGAAAGTGTGTGGTGTGCAATATATCACAGAAAGAGTGTGGTGTGCAATATATCACTGAACTAGTGTGTGGTGTGCAATATATCGCAGAAAGTGTGTGGTGTGCAATATACCACGGAAAGTGTGTGGTGTGCAATATATCACAGAAAGTGTGTGGTGTGCAATATATCACAGAAAGTGTGTGGTGTGCAATA
>JAUZNC010049956.1:0-15507 GCA_034780395.1 Vannuccia rotundouncinata | reverse complement strand
ATAGTTTAAATTAAATCTTTTGTAATATTTTCAAAATATTTGAAATATTCTCGACACCTATGAGATTTCGTAAATGTTGAGATTCTCGACACCTACAATTAACGTTGTTTTTATGCACAGCCAATGGAAATGATATTCCTCTATTTACCCAAGTAATGAAAAATGTATACAGAAGAGTCATTGATTATATCAAATTATCATATGAGCTACCCTTTTTAACATCACATACTTCCAACTAAACTAAAGAAGGTCATAACAATATTCACATTGTACACAATCTTTAATGATTTTTCCAAATTTTTTTATCTGCTATTACAAACAAAAAAACTATACAAATATATCTTATTATCAGCTACTTCTGAACAGACAAATTCAGTTCTTAGGTTTTAAATTTTTATAATAAGGTACCTTAAGATTATAAAAAAAACATTTTCTCAAAGAAAAAATTATATATAAGGCAACTAGTTTTTGACATAACAGCTCATTATTAAGCAGTTCAATAATGATACATGAGTAAGAGAATGTATGTTATATGGTAAACAGATAGGATTGTGAACATTAGAAAGATAATAAAGAGATTAAGACATGCATGCTACTAGTAATTTTCAAAGGGGGTCATATAAATGCAAAAGGGGACCATTTAAAAAAATCAAATTTGTTATATGAACAATTTATTATAAATAATGCACATATGTACATAATATATATAACCATAAAAGTATGAAATTTACATATTAGCTACTAGATGTTTCAAATAATTGGTAACAGTAACTGTAATAATTCATTTAAACTAGATGTCTAAATTAAAATTGTGTATGTACATGGTTACAAATGATAGCAAAGTCAATTCCAATTTGATGTCAACAACCTCTGCACTAGTAAGGTTATCACTGCACATGTCTGTTACCTCACTGAACATGGTGTCATGGGGTGTACATATGACAGTAGCAAATTCAAGGGGGGGGGGTTTAGGGGGTTTAAACCCCCCTCAGCTTGTTGACAAAAATGTTTTATATACCATATTATGGCTTATAGGAGAGTAATTAAAAAAAAATTTGCCGCTGCACATAGATATGCATAGATACTTTTTAAATATATACCTATTTATAATGTATGTGGGTATGTACATTAGTGGCTTTGTGCTTTCTTTGTCAATAAACAAAAAATGCAGGTGTTTGTAATGATTCTTTGTCACATCCTCTTTTGTTTTACTAATGTAAAAACATTTGTTATAAATGCGCTTGATCAAATTTAGAGTCACTGATCTATGATTTGAGAATAAATAGCCACAGGCTATTAGCCTCTGTTATGTAACCTAATTTAAAGTTACCCATCATAAGAGTCAAAAATCAGGAAAATTAAAACTAATTTTATAATAATAATATCCTATTTTTAAAATTTTTTTGGGCAGGAACCATTGACACCTGCCAAGTTAAGTCCACAAAATACCCCAAATTTATACCAAGAAATGCATTCTAAGGTCTAAAAACCCAAAAAAGTTTCCTTACAAGCTTGGATTGTATAGGCTTGCTCTACAGGCTGCTTGCCATAAATTCAGGTAGTGGGGGTACAAAATCTAGACCCCCCTGGCTTTACACTAAATAAAATTGGACATTTCAGGAGATGCACCTTTCTTAAGAATGAATTTTCACTAGAATAAAATGAGAAATTGCAGGAGAAGCTTTTTTAAGAATAAATTTACATTAGATATAATGAGACATTTTAGGAGTGACACCATTCTTAAGAATGAATTTTCATTAGATAAAATAGGACATTTCTAAAAATTAAAGGGTCAAACAATTATTCAATAAAAATAGATAAATATTTCCTAAGATGCATTCCCCTGCATTCTAAACCTCAAAATCGAATTTCGTGCTGTGTTCCCTGCAAATGTCTCATTTTATCTAGTGTAAATTAATTCTTGAGAGAAGCACCAGAATTATATAAGGGGGTCATTCATCCCTTTAACCCACCCTGGCAGTGTGCATGCAAAAGAAAATTAAAATGAATATGCCTCAATATGTACAAAGTCTCAAGAATTATTATGGTAAATCCATTGTTGTGTTTACCCAACAAAGAAAATCAGTAACAAAAGCAGTGTTATTGCAGTTTAAAGGATGTACATCAGTTTTGTAGTGTTCAGAAAAACATTTAAATAGAAAATGTTGGACTTTTTTTATATATATTTATTTTTATATACATACCGAGAAAGAGTTGTGGGTAGGAGTTTAATATTATAGATACAGCTTAAGATTGTTTAAATGTCATATCTGATTCTGTAAAGTCATACCTGATATATTTATCTGTTAAATTAAGATCTATCATTTTGCTGATTCCTAGTTGTTCTGACATTGAACCAATCTCTGGCTGTACCTATCAACCTGTAATATTGGTAAGACCAAATGCCTTTCTAAACATTACACAACTGATTTATTGATTTATAATCCCAACTACAATTACACTACTTTCTTTATTGATTTCTCTTCTGTATTCAATAAATGCAACTACTTAACTACTTAACTTAAATTTAACTACTCTCAATAACATCCCAAAATTCAATTAGAATGAACTGATAAAATTCCATATTGATTAAATTTATATTTTAACAACTTAATTGTCTGTCTGTTTCCTACCCTAGGTTTGTTTACCATACATCTGTTATTATGTATCAGTGTTATAGAAGATATTGGACAACTTAATAGTGGCCTTTTATGCCAGAAAATAGCTGAACAATTGTTTTTTTAAATAGTCCATTATAATATAATACTTTAAGTCTAAATAGTTTTTTTAGTTTGTAAAAATAAGTATCCCTAGCCATTGAATATAAGTATATTCTTATTATTTAACTTTCAAAATATATCTCAATTATGTCAATCCCTAATTGTATTAATATTAACCATTTTTTCTTCCTGTTATTGGCTGTCGGAAAAATAAATGTACAGTTTATTCAAAACAAATTTTTATATATTTACAAAAAATTTAATTTAATAATGTAACTATTATGGACACTAGCAATATTAGTTCTATAAAGTGGAATTTTAGAATAATTTATTTATGGAAATTAACAGAACTATTAAGGGACCATCAACAAATATCTTTTGTCTCTCTTAGCGGACTTTAGCCATTAAGGTTCAGACCCATCAACACTACTTACGCCCAAAAATTCAAAGATAAAATAAGGTTTGTGACAGCAAAAAAAGTTCGGTCACTCAGCACGTGATTCTATTTTTAGTATCAGTAGACTCTGATTGGCTGATAATGTATGCTCCTTTCCTATACAAGAAATCGTCGCAAGTAATTGTTGTCTTTTTCACATTTATAGATTGTTTTTGATGTTATGCAGTGCCAATGTGTTTTTATTTTATTGTATCTTACTTGTAGATTTGTAAGTATGCATAATATATTTTGTACTGATCAGTTTTTTGAGTATTTTCTTTCACAACCAAAAAACTTTTACTTTTTAAATTCTTTTCTTACAGGAATGTGAATCTGATGACTCACCGAACAAACCCTTTACACCAGAAAATTGGAAGCAACTTAACGTAGTTGAGACGATGTCCATGGAAGAATTAACTGAAAAACTGAAATATTTTTGCTTAAACGACCAAGGCCATGAGATTATTCTTCGGAAACGTTTAAAAGAACACACTCGACAATCGATCAGCGGGAAGTCCGTCCATCAGTTGTATGATTATATTTTAATTATTGATTTTGAAGCAACCTGTGATAAAACCGACAATCCAAATTATAAGCACGAAATCATAGAATTTCCCATCATTTTACTGGATATAAGCACACTTGAAGTAGTCGACTTCTTTCACTCGTATTGTCGCCCTGTTCTCAACAAAAGCTTGACCGAATTCTGTCGAGAGTTGACTCAAATCTCACAGTCTACAGTAAACGCTGCTCCTCGATTTGTGGATGTTCTTGCCAGCGCGGAAGCTTGGATGCAAAAACACGAATTGTTTGACAAGAAATTTGCCGTGGCCTGCGACTGCAATGCAGACATGGCCACTTTCATGCGAATTCAAAGTCGGATTTCCGATATCAAGGTGCCTGATTGGTGTCGACACTGGATTAATATCAAGAAACACTTCCGAAACTTCTACTCCATTCCTCGTGATCAAAGAGTGAATCTTCATAGCATGTTGGATTATCTAGGTCTGGAATTCAAAGGCCAGTGGCATAGCGGCCTTTCCGACGCTAGAAATATCGGTCGAGTTGTGATTCATTTGTTAAGAGACGGTTGTGTGCTTCACATCAATGAACGCCTGTCAGCATCCGTTCGTCCGACATTCACGGCTCCGGTATCATGGCAACTAGCCCAGAGGAACCTGGTTCGTTTCACTCCAACTGATGTCAAGAAAAAGCCGACAGAAAATAGGTCTAAAGAGAGAATGCGTAAAGATGAATGCTCTGAACTTCTCTCTGATGAAACTGTCGACAGCCTTGCTGATCTTTTCTATATGATCAAATTGAAAAAATAGAAATGAAATACTTATCACAAATTTGATACATTTTTTTAATATTTCATGTTTTTATGATATTATTTGGGGAATATTTAGCAGGAAGCTAAAAGAAGTGAAGTAAAAACTAAATTTGTTGGTTTGATTATTTAATACAACTTGTTTCCCGAATTAAATATGTCCCGTTTATTAATCAGGATATTATATCATTCGTTACTAAGATTTCATAAGATTTATAGCATTGTTACTTTTTAAAATATAAAATT
The DNA here is from genome assembly GCA_034780395.1 of Vannuccia rotundouncinata. Classification (NCBI taxonomy): domain Eukaryota; kingdom Metazoa; phylum Platyhelminthes; order Proseriata; family Coelogynoporidae; genus Vannuccia; species Vannuccia rotundouncinata. The sequence goes on along the minus strand of JAUZNC010049956.1, from coordinate 10,775 downwards.
TATTTTTTGAAGTTTCGTTCACTGTGTGTATATTAAAAAGAAATATTTTAGTTTAATGTACATGAATTTAAAAATGTATACACTCATTTTGTAACTTTATTCCATACATTTTATTTTTATAAATACCTTGATTTATACTTGAATTATTGTCACTAATATTACTTCAATAATTTATTCAATATACTCCTACATTACTAAAGGTTTTTTAATTTGCGAATAATTTGTATACATATTTATTAACTTAAGTAACATCATATTAAATTGAATTCATTATAGATAAGTATAAATCTTATTTTAAACGAATTTGTCGTTCTAATCTTTTCGAAAATTTAATTTGAATGATTTTATAATTAGGTACCCAATGATTCAAAAAATATTTATTTTTACTAAACAATTGTTTGAAATAGTATTATATATGCTACGAAATATGTAAGAACCTTTATCAAGAGAATGCGATTATTTTATTTAGTGATTTCAGAAAATGCAACTAACTTATTTTTCAGATAATTGAGTAGCTTCAAAAAGTTGTTTTTTTCTAAAATATTTCTTTATTAAACGTACTTATTAATTAGATGATGGAATAATGACTAATAAAGTAATAATTTGCAACTAAAAATTTATAGTATTTAAAAAAATGACCATTTTCATTAATTCTTTTGCAATAATTAAAACCGATTTGTTATTACCTTTTAGAGATTCTTAAAGTTGCGCGAATTGTACCATAGTGGTACTTTTAAATATTTTACATATTACAATTATATATAATTAATGTTTATAGGGGCCTCCAAAAATTGTTTATTTTTTTATAAAATATAACTTTATTTTAAATAGATAGAAACAAAACATTTTATTAATTTATATTCAACTAAGTTTAGCAAAAGGTGTTATATTAAAAATTATCTCACAAATACCACCGGCTTCAATAACGAGGCGTAGGTGAACAATGAGTTCCCCAGATAGATAGGTACGTACTCTTAAGTTCAAATCCCAGCTTGGGAAATTGTTATTCAGCATGATAATGCCGGGCCTCATGTGACAATTGTAGTAGTAATAATAATAAGAATGTATTCAATACAATATAATGGGAATCTTTGTATGGATGATATAGGTAGTTAACATGGTTATGTATTTGAATAGAATTGATTAAAGCAGTAGTGTAGGGGAAGTAGGAGTGATGACGTAGTGCAGTCCTTGGCGGATTTTTCCTGAGCGACGAAGAGGTTTAGGAGACAGTTTATGTATAGCGAATAAGTACTTGAAGCTATAATTGCTTTTTTTAACAATATAATAGATTGATGAGGGGTTGGGAGGGTTTCTGGAAAAAGGATTGGAACGTTGGGGAAATCAATAATCCTTATTACTCTTCTTTGATTTTCCAGTACATATATTATTCTGTTTGGTATTTATTTATATGCCAACTAAGAGAGGTCCAGTATATTCCAAAACTGAGCGAATGTACGCGTAATAGATGATGCAAGGAATCTTTCTGGACATAAGAGGTTTTTATTTTCTGATTGCGTATAGCTTCCTGCCCCATGTTCAAACTATTTTGTTTATACGCATAGCCCAGTCCATAATTCTCTTGCTGAAGTGAATGCTCAGTATTTTAACATCTGCTGAGTATTTCCCTTTTAAGATAATATTCTTAGCGCGAGGAATACATAACACCTGTGTTTTCCGAGTATTGATTTTTGAGTCCGAGTTGTTTACATTTATTATCGAATTCATCGATCGAGTTTGAAATATCATCATCGATATTTTTGGCCTTAGTTTGTCGAACAACATTCGAGTCATCTGCGAATATCTGTAATATCTCTGGCATAAACGCAAAAGTAGGTGATGAGATGACGCTTCCTTGAGGCACTCGATCCCAAAATAATAATAATGGATCGCTTTTATATTTAGAAGTGGTAACTTGCTGTGTGCGGTTTTTTAGGAGAATAATGAAGCCCTTTGGGAAGGGTGTTTTCGATAGTGATTGATCAATAAATGAGTTGGGATAGATTCGAAAGGCTTAATTGCAAATGTCGAAGGCTATGATTGACGTTGCTGCCGTGTCTAGACGATCTTGGAAACTGTCATGGAGTGGATAAGTGCTGTAGTCAACAGTTGGAACATCACATTTCTCTCCTCAAACAGCCAGCGTGCTTACCGGACTTCAACTTGATGGACCGATATCTGTTCAGGAACTATGGAATTTTTCGACGAGACCAAAACTTTCGGGATTCAAATGAACTGAAACAAAATTTGGATGACTTCTTGACATCAAACACAGCAGAGAAACTTTCATAGGAGCTGGGCGAACTTATTATTGAAACCGGTGGTAACTATTTGTAAGATAATTCTGAATATAACACCTTTTGATGAATAGGATAAAATGAAGTTATATTTTATAAAAAACGAAAATATTTGGAAGCCCTATATTTGAAAAAAATAAATACAATATATATTCAATATAGTATATAATATATATATATATAGTTACTAAATAAAAAAAATGATATAAACCAGCTAAAAATGTCACCTATTTTACCAGCTAAAAATGTCATAAAAACTGAAAAACTCTTATAAATTGGTTACAATTCATGATCCCAAAATTCGTATGCTTAAATATATAACAAGAATTACCATTGTTATGAACAGAAATTTGATATGGAAAGATTTGTCGTTTTGAAAAAGTGAGTTTTATTTAAATTTTTTGCTCGTTTTATATTTGATTACGTTATATGCAGCGACAGCTGAGCTAGTATGAATATGAAGTTTACGGTCGGTGTTCATAGATTTCAAAATTCAAACTATTGTTCATAGATTTTTTAATTAAATTAGATTAAAAATTCAAACTATTGATTATACATTGCGAACTAAAATGAATCTTTCAAGACAAGATATCAGATTGCTTATTTATTATGGTTGGATGAGACATTTGGAAAGAGTAGCGATTGCAATGGAGATAAATAAAACATGTGGTCGTGATACAGTTAATAAAAGGACATGCCAAAGATGGTTCAAGCAGTTTGAAGAAGGCGACTTTCATTTGAATGACAATGAACGAAGCGGGAGGCCAAGCTTGGATGCTGAGTTTGATGAAGGTGTCAAGGACTACATTAGAATATTTCCACGAGCAAGTACTGTTGAGATAGCAATAGCTATGGGTGTTTCGCAATCAGCAACTTGGGAACACATGACAAAAATGGATCTACATTTTTATTCCTGTCGATGGGTGCCGCATAAACTCAGTGAAGGGAACAAAGACACACAAATCCGAATTTGCAATGATCTTCTTGTTAGACTGACCTAGACTGATCACTGTAGATGAAACATGGATTAAATGGACATGTGAAGGTACGTTTAAACAGTCAAAGTGTTGGGCTGGGGGCGACATACAAAGAGTAAGAAATGTAAAAGAGTCCATAACTCCAAATAAATCCATGGCTATTTTCTTCTGCGATTCCAGGGGTATCATTTACTGGAGGCTTCTTGAACAAAACATAACCATTAACTCAGAAGTCTACTGTGAGATGTTAGATGAACTGAATCAGAGCATTCAAGTAAAACGAAGGCAATATCTGGACTCTTGAAAACCATGGTTTGCAGTTGCTACAAGATAATGCTCGTCCCCATACATCAAGAGTCACCACAGAGAAGTTGCACGATCTCCATCTGCCCTGCATTCCACATCCTCCCTACTCTCCGGATTTGGCGCCCAGCGATTACTATTTGTTTTCCTCCATGAAATGATTCTTCTCTGGAAAAAACTTTGCAAATAGAAATGAAGTGACTGCCTCAGTGAATGAATGGATAAGGAGTAAAGATGATCCCTTCTTTGCCAGAGGAATAAACATGCTTCCAGATAGATGGAGGTGTGTGGATGCTGATTATTTTATGAGAGAATAAACTTTGCTACTTTTTACTATGCTCTATTGATTGTTATTCTATATTGTACCATTTTAAATATTTTACATCAATTGGAAAAACCTTTTTTTCCCTTATTCAAAACGACAAAACTTTCCGATAGCAACTATATTTAACTAAGCCACATACTTTTATACACTGACTACTCTAATAGCATTAAATATAATCAGTCAGATTCACATATTTTTAAATAAAAATCTAATCTTTAACTAACTGGATTATAATTTTGCAAACATAAACTACAGCCTAGCATCGTTTCAGAAATATGTTGCTTTTGCTGATACAATAATTATTCCTTCATATATTAACATATTAGCGGACTATATATTATTATAAATAGATATAACAATATTATTATAGAACTATGTATATGAAAATTTATAGAAATAATCATACACCTAATCATAAATAATTAAAATAATATTACAGCTGCAATATTTACTATATTTTGCAACAATTTTCTGACATATTCAATAGCATGGCAATTGTTGCCCCCCACTGTATACTACTATATCGATCGATAGAACTTATAAATAATTCTTCACCAGTTAAAATCTAGCTTTAAACTAGGGTATACTAATTATATCAATTCTCTATAAAATCTAGAAAATGTTTGAATTTCAATTAAAAACGTTCTATATGATAAACAATTTTTTTACTGTAAAAAAATAAAGATAAAATTAAAAGATTATCAAGTTACATTTATTGAAGTTGAAATAAAAAGGTTCTGTATTGTCGCTAAAAATCAAATATATTTACAACAAAAGCATCATAATAATATAACTAATAATTATTATCTGTGCGACATTGTACAAAAATCAAAAAACACGGGGTGGCCTGTTTCCGTTACCAAAATAGGATAATCTGGCGACGCTGGTTAACACGCACGACCCAATCAAGTGTGACGGTCTGGGAACTCTATGTAAGTGTACGAATTTCCACTCATATATCATTACACTAACAGTTACGCTTACAGAAACAAAAAGAAAGGAGTTAACGCTGATTTGATGCAGGTTTAGTGAAACATAATCATAGATTAAAGTCAATAGATAAGGGGGACAAGGAAGGTCAAACCCTGTTGCGCCTGGAAGAAGGAAATGTTCCCAAACAAATTTCACCACGAAATGGGAAGATATCGAGCCGAAGGGAAATGCATTTGACCAAGGAACAACACCGACTGTATAGATATTGCGATGTTATTTTTTTAGAGTAGCAGAGGCCCCAATACTTCAAATTTCATATTTTAATGCATGTTAAGAATCAGAATTACATGTTGGACTTGTTTAAATCGCAATATATATGTATAGATATATCGTTAAAAAAAGAGGCGAAACAAAAACAGCGAGCAAAGGGGGTTCAAAGAATATATTAATTATGACTATAGGAAACAATCTTAGTAGTATGTTGTGGTCGCAGGTATAATTGACTTATCGCCCACAGCATCTACTTTGTGATAAGAGAATTACAGCAAAGTGCACTTCTTCTTTCGTTTGTCCTTCCCTTTTCGACTTTTACCGCTGACTGTCTTGTTGGTCTCCAGCTTTCTTGCCTGAATATCCCGCATAAGATCGTAGAAGACCTGCGAAAAAACAGCAAATGTTAAAAAGGTAACGTAACTGACGATAAAAGTGTGTGATTATTAAATTTCTTCAATTTATATATGGAAGAATGTTATGCTTCCATATAGAAGGTGTTCATAGAAACCAGTTTGACAATAGCTATCCAAAACATCGAAAAAAAATTTAAAAAGTGAAGAATAATTAGTAGAATAAAAAGTATTTGTTTCATGTTTTTGATAAAAGGGACCGATGTAATCGTAATTTTGACTGTATCTTATTTCCAATATCATCAAGTTCAAATTCCATCAAATTGTTTCCACAAAAAATACAAAAAGGATTAGTTTTATTGAAACTTTTAGCGACTAGTTCGACATCTCCAAATTGTTGTAAAAGAATGTTATAATATTATAAACAGAATTGTAGAATAACATATTATAATCCTCAGGAAAAAATCATTCTATAATATTAATAGTACCTAATTTTGAATATTAACAATCGATTTATATAATGGCAAATGTTTTTCGTAACAGAAGGATTATTTGTAATTGAAATAGTAAATAAACACGTGAATTAAATGAGATTGATAAATTAGTCGGGTATAGAGCTAGTTCCAAGTTATGACGTGATAATATAAATAGAATAAAGATAAGCATTTTGGCGAGCTACTAAACTAACGATTATTTTATAACCAAAATGAACCACTGGCATAGAAAATGTTGGTGCGCGATGAATTGCGTTCTCAACGGACGGATTACGTTCTTTTATCAGGAATATTATTCGTCAGAAGGATTGCGTTTTTTAAGTAACGTAAACCATCGGGAAAATTCTACAAAAAACGCAATCCGTCCGATGATTACGGTATTAGCCGGGAACGCAATTTGTAATATTAAACAAAAAAGCTGCTATCGAAACAACATTGTTCCTAACTTTGAATAAATGAGAAATCCTTACAGAATATTCGAATACTAAACGCATAATTTAAAAAATATAAAAATTATATTTATCTTTATACTACTGACAGAGTTATAGTAGTAAAGTACAAACTACTAAAATTTATTAGCAATTTATTGTGGATTAATTAACCGTGTCAATGGTAACATTTTTGTAACAGCTATTAATTATTAGCTATAATAAAATGCTATGAATACCAATAACAATACGGTTAACGCGACACAAATCCAATCATACTCACCATGGATAAACGTGACAATTAAAGAATACAGATTATTTTCTCCATTTCAGCAATAAAAAAGTTAACTCACACCATTAAAATCTCTCTGTTAGCTCCTTACACGCTATAAGTAGTATTGATTTTTCAGAAATATAAATAATATTTTTGAGAACAGTTAATTATTATAAACAGATTTAAAAATAAGAGATTGTAAATAGGTTGGTTAATAACATTAAGATAAACTTTTCGAGGTCAAATCTTTAAAAAAAACTTTGCAAAGCAATTCCCTATTTGTATTAATAATATTTCTGTGATTTTTTTAGTTTCAGTGATATAATTACAAACGATTTCGTTAACTAGTAAAAATGTAACGTCACAAGCATTTAAAGTAAAAAAAAACACCAATCATTAGGAATACTAATTATAATGCTATTTTTTGTTATCTTACAAAAAACGCCTACTTAATGATATTGATTATTATCAAGAAAAGAAATCATAATTCTGTGACAGTGGAAACTTAGTGGAAACTTAATGATTTACAAATGAAACCGGATTAGCTGAGATTAAAAAGTATGTAATAGAAGTAGAACTATACTATTATATTATATAGATTGGAAAGCAGAGATATAATACTAGGAGAACATGTTACACATTATAAAGAACAATCTCTAAAATCATCAAATATCTAATTTCTTAACAACGAAATTCTTCCACGTATAGTAAAATGTCATTCAGTTAGTCATAAAAAGTAATCGATAATTATATAGGATGAAAGCGTTAGGCTAGCCATGACTCAAAGTTAAGTTTAGTAACAGCAAATATCTATTTTTAGATATTTAGAATGTAATAAAATAGAGCAGCAATAAAATGAAAACAGTAATAGAATTGTCAATTTTATAAAGCGATACTTGAAGTTATCAGCAAAATGTTAGCTTTCGACTATAGTTCCGAAAATGATCCGTATTACATATTTTTAACATCAATCTGCATTCGTGTAGGTCTATAGTATACAAAGTTATAAGGTTAAATTTTAATAATCATATTATGTGGATTATAAAACAAACAAAGTTTCACTTTGATAGCTGACAGCAGAGAACACTAAATTCGTAAGCGTACGTAAATAAACCTGTACGTCAGAAATTGTATTTGTTTGACTTAAAACTCATAACTAAAAAATATGCCATCCGTCCTTTTCTAATTATTTATTATCATAAATGAAGCTAGATAATATATTCTATTCTACGAAGAGTACCAAACACAATTTAACTGGTTGAAATTGGAATAACAAAGAGTCTAAAATACGTTGCTTACTGATTGGTAGTAACACAAAGACATATATATTTATAAAAACTAAAAATGTTAAAAATTCAAATATGAAATAAAACGATAACATAAAATCGATTGATTAAATAATAAAATGTCTTGCTTGTTCCAATTATCTTAGAGTATTTACAAACTAGATTATTGTTGAAACATTATCGACATATTACAAGAATATATTTCCAGCTATTTAAGTAGGTATACAAGACATTTTCAACACCTTGTCAACATTTTCCCTGGTTTTGGCAGAAGTCTCCACGTAAGGAACTCCCCATTGTCGGGCCCTCTCCACGGCTTCTTCGTGCGATACAACCCTCTGATCCTCTTGGAGATCAATTTTGTTGGCCACCAGAAGAAAGGGAATCTTGTCCTCTCCCTTAACACGGATGATCTGCTCTCTGAAGGACAGATCAGAAAACAAACTTGTAATTGAAGAAATCCCCTAATGTGTACTTTAAATTTCTCGGAACAAGTTAATTCAGCATCAGGTATGACAATTAGACATGCTTTATTTGAGCACAGTGACAGAGGAAAATAGATACAAAAGGGTTAAGATACCATCTAGTTGTCGAAATAACATTTAGTACAGTTGATGGCTAGAAGAACCGGTTCACGTTCACGGTCTTTAAGTGAGATTTGTTTCTGGAGACGTTGTGAAAAAGTTTAATATTGACCTTCTTGCAGTAGGCAATTAAGTCAGTTTCACGGTTGCAGTATCCAAGTGTTTTGCTCCTGCTGAAAACTCTGCTAAGACGGGAGAGGTATTCGGTGTTGGGTAGGGCTTGACTGGAGTAGGTAATACGGCTAGTGAAAAGAGAATGGAAGACTTGGTGGATGCTGGTAGCTTGTAGGCCATTGCGTAGAGGAGACGAAACATTTAGCGATCTGGTTGCTGATGTGCTGAGTAACCTCAAGTATATTAATTTCTTTTATTTGGGTTATATTATTAAAACGGGTCAGGAAAATTGTTCTGCTTGCATCTGGACCTCAAAAAAATTTATTTTTTCTTTATTCATCTTCTAGCTGGCAACTCTCTGATGTTCTGTAGCTCTTTGTCTGTGGATTAATCAAACATAGATATTGTTCGGATTAAGTGGCGATCCGGCAAAGCTGGTAACGTTAGAAAACGTCAAGAATCCAATTGTAGATTTCTAAAGATAGGTTGAGCTGTCCTAGTTTCTCGAAAAAGGTTGGGCATGCCTTACGCTCTGGAAAAATCACCCCTTTAATTAAAATCTGAGTGGCGGAATCGAACACGCAAAAACACTGAAGGAGAGACATTGTGATATAGTGCGACAAACATGATTTAACTGATTCAAAAACGATTGCATACTATATTTACAAAATCTATTAGAAGATAATTTTAAGGCACACTAATAGAGAGGACACGTGCATTACACATTACCCAAGTGATCAAGTCAAAGTAAAGCTTGAATTAAAATCTTCAACTTCACTTTCTTTCAAGTAGACATTGTAATCGATTAGTGATTATAAAAAAGTAGCGACTCCTGATGAACAAAGCGTATTGAACAGATTACTTTAAATTAGTCAAAATGAAAGCCTAATACTAAGCTGTTCAGAACCTTTAATCGGAACACGGAGGTACCTTAACTCTGCTGCAGTTGTTGTGTACCTTACACTAGTAAAAGGGAGCCAATATATCGATCTGTTATTAAGCATACTTTATAATAACTGGATATAGATAATATTCACAAAACACAACAGCAGGAAGTGATGTTAATTATGTTTTTTGAAATTGATAAAATACGTCTAAGGATCGCAGATTAACCTTCGCACAATTTTCGTCTACACAAAGGAAAGTATGCAAGCACACATCTATAGATGACACATACCCTCGTGCAATAAGTTAATATTGTTTGTGTAAACAAAAATGCAGGTTATCTTAAATCCTCCTACATGAATTATTATCATAGACGAAATAATTATACCAAAAAGACTGGAAAATCAATTAACAAAAAGTAGGATATATTAAGCGAGTAATGAAGTCTAGATTTATGCGGAGTCAGTTATTCAATAACTCAGTAATACATTCACACGAAAGCGGAAAGGATGGAACATAATTCCGTAGTGCAGCATTACTCTGACTGGATGAGAGGTTATGAGGTGGAAGAAAGAAATCAAGTTATTTTTACACAAAATAATGGAATTCTAACGAGACAATAATCATGAAAACGATGATATAAAATATATTATCATGATAATGGCTTCAGAAATAATAATTATAAAATAAATATGTAAACAAATCTTTTACCTAAACAATTCCTCAAATTTACTGACACATTCCAACTTATGTTAATTATAGAAGCAACAGACAGACCCAGCTCAAGAATAATTAAACTCACCTAAAATCGGCTGTGGCCTGTAAAGATTCATGATCCATTATAGAAAAGACGCACATAAAACCTTCCCCGGTACGAAAGTAGTTATCTCGGATGCCAGCATAGTCCTCCTGGCCTGAGGTTAGAAGTTAATGAAAAGAAGATCACGTAATAGTAAAAGACACAAAGTAAAAGAATTGATTAAGCTTATAAAAATATATTAATACAAATGTCAGTTTGAATAATTTATGGGCATGTGAAGCGTCAGTATATCAAATGTGACTGGTCTATTACTCTTCTGTTGTGTTTATACGGCAATACTGTTGTCTCTCAATGTTATATATAACTATGCTTCTCAGTAGTTATATTATACTGTTATACTCATAGATATTGTATTTTATATAATATAGAACTAGATTGGACATCTAAAATATTTCTATACTAAAGTATGTTGCATCGCGTGTATGGCAAATC
>JAUZNC010049945.1:1746-15508 GCA_034780395.1 Vannuccia rotundouncinata | reverse complement strand
CACGAGCTGTGACGCGCTGTGTAAGTCAAAATTTCTACTGTATCAAACGTTGATACACCCCGTCGGGAAAAGGTTAAGAATATTAATAATTTAAATAATCATTAATTGCGATAAAATGATCTACATAATACAAACTATAAGAATAATTTTTTTTAAATATTACAATTAATCATTTTTATACGCGTACTTAGCAACTATCTTAGAAATGGGAATGTACCTTACTCTATGAATTTAATTGTGTTAATATACTTATTTCCATCTTACTTTTGAATAAAATGTCGAATCTCCCGAAGTTTCACCTTCTTTTCATCAACCCAGTCTTGGGTGGTAACAATTTCTTCTGTAGCATCGCCACAGCCATCATCAACATCTCCTCGACCCCCACTTCTGCCAGTGGCTCTCTTTCTAGCACGCTTTCGAAGACCCGATCTAGCCGGGGTGTACGGGGTGAAATCGGGATCGGAGTCTTGCTCAACATCACTGCCCACCGCAAGAGAAATCTCAGAAGCAGACTGCTTCGATGGACGTCCGATCTTGCTGTTGGACATGGGGGTGTCGAGTCCCGATAAAGTTGTCACTTCTAGTAGGTATGAGGCTGTTAATCCGTATCGATCCTAAAAATGATTAAAGCAGAAAATACTGTGTAACAATAAAACGAATTTTATTCAATAATATCTTATCTAAAATGTAAATAAAATATACAGAACAAATAACATTACAACGCACTTCAATACAGATAGAATTATCTCACTAAAAAGGCATTACTAACCATCATTTTCATGTCAATAATCTTTCTAATCTGTCGAGTATTGTCAACAGCTTCACTGCCTTGTAGTATGGGCTCCTTGATGTCATCCCACCGCAGACTTTGCCACAGAAGTCTCAAATGAAGAGATAAAGCAAAGCAGGATTGAGTGATACTAGCCACCCGGAACCTCCAGGCATAAGCCAAGCTACACCGAGCACTTGGATAGATCCAATTCACCTGACCAGGACGCTTTTTCTCCACCTCGAAACCGGGAAAGTCCACACGACCAGCCGAAACAATGACAGACCGTAGACATTGACGGTGCGGTCGGAACAAACTAACCATCTTAAATAAAGAAATATATGTCAATACAATTTAATCCAATCTGGTCATAAAACAAAATCTAAAAAAAAGTTTTTTGACTGTTAGACGACGAATAAAGGAAACACAGAAATAAGAAAGTATATTTTACCTTTGTACCATCAGCTTTCTTGGCTATAAACTGGCTAACAGGAGGCAGGGGCTTCTCCCTCTCATTGTCCAATGAAGATTCCTGGATTTTTCCACATCGGATCACCGACACAGGATCCTTGGTAGTGCGACCAGCAGCCCCCAACTTACGTTGAAGAATGGCAACTTCATTATCAATGTCCCCCATCTTGTCCTCCAGCACTGCAATCTTGTAACGAAATAAATGATTACAAAATTAATCTTTTATAATTTTTTTAATATAACAGCAAAATATCCCAAAACTTTAATCTAGTAATTGACAATTAAAACGAAATCTAGCCCACCATAAGTCACGCAGTATGGGAAAATATACTTACTTAAATATACTATAATATAATTAAATTGCAAAAGTTTAAAAGTGAATAATTAAAATCACTTCAAGACACTTTTCAATGCGAGTTACAAAAGATCTTTCCACGTTTTGCAGGCCATCCGTAACTCTGTCAAATTGGATATATTATTGGAAACTCACAAACAATGATAGCATAATGTGATGGGGGTCCATTTTGCCGAAAATACTTTCTGTTTATTTGTGCCAGCCGAGTGTCCTCTAAAATAGGCACCATCAACAAAAAATATGGCCCAAATGTTTTTTCTACCCAGAAAGCTTCCAAAGTGTTTCTATCTTTGACTACCCATCAATTATGTTCAATGATGAAGACTTATTTATTATTTGGATTTCAATTATTCACTTCTTATTGACTTTTAAACGTTTGGAATTGTATTATTATACTGTAACAGTAAGTGTGACTTATAGACCACCCTGTATATACAAACATTAGAGTCATAATGGACTTACCTGTCCTCGTAAACTCTCAATCTTCGGAAAACTTTCCGACCTTTCGTCTATTCTAATCATCGACTCAGATGCTTTGAGCATAGATCGTCTGCTCTGACCTGTAGCCGCACTGTTTAACATAGCATATTGAGACAATTGATTTTTCTTGTCACTTCCTCGAACATCTCCACGTTGTCGGAGAACCTTAGTTCGTCGATTCATGTTATTGGCAAAGTCTTCACGTTCGCGTTCCAAGTCGATCTCCACTTCATCTAGATCTAGAATATGAATTTTTATAATGTAAAGTAATTCTACTTTAAGTTAAATAGCCAAAAAACATGAACATTCATAATGCAAGAAACGGGTTAACACTATGTAACTGGTTATTAAAAACTAATAATCTTACCTTCTTTATCACTAGTATAACGCACACACCGCTTCCTCTGGAGACAGGCATGACACCAATCAGCACGTCTGTGTTCACCCAACCGCTTCCGGCACTTGCCATTTCGACGAGTACGTCGAGGAGTGGTACCCTTGGAAGACTCTGAAGTTCCACGAGGACGCCCTACTTTGATGTTTTCAAAGACATGGTCAAATTCGTCTTCATCTTCGTCCTCATCATTCTCATCTTCTGAGATCATTTCCTCTTCCATATAGTCATCTTGTTTGTATGAAAAGTTGTTGACAGATTTCGCTGCAAATCGTAACATACATACTTTACAATCATAAAATGTTATCCGTAAAACACAACTATATAAAAGTATGTGAACTAAAATTGGTCTTAAATTGTTCCTCCTTTCAAATTTTCATCAGTAAGGAAATGATTGGTATTAAATAAAGAGTAATTTATTAGAATATTCTTACCATTTGATGTAACTGAGGTAATAATATGAGAAGCAGCATTGGAGTTGTCCATTGGCTGCAATCCTGGCCTAATTCTTTGTACAGCCGACTGAATTTGTATTGGAACATCTGTTGGCTTTCTAGGTTTGTAGTCCATACCACCAGAAGCCGCCATAGTGTTAATTTCAGTCGTGCTGATCCCACTGCTACCAGAAGCGCTCGCAACAATTGGTACGAGTCGTATGGCGCCGTTCTTATCCTTGAGCATTTGATAGTTGGTGGTGGGCCCACCTGTCGCAGGCGGGTTAGATGTAATGGAGGTTGGGATCATAGGCTTGACCAGTGGAGACTGCTGGTTGTTTGGCTGAAATAAGATTAAACAATGTTGAAAAATAGAAAAATATTATGCCTATAACTAAGTTATGTTACCAATTTTAAATAATATAAGTTTAACTAACCAAGGAAGACAATAAACGAAATGTCTGATTCCCGGGAGCCTGTGGAGTGGATACCATTGGTCCAGACACTTGTCTAATATTAATACCGGCGGTATTGAGGTGTGAACCTGGAGGCACCGACACCAGGTTAAACCCTTTGGGAATGATGGTGCTGGCATTGGAGGTGATGGGCCGGTTAGGACGTAATACAGAGGACTGAATCTGCGGACTGACAGAGGACGTTGTGATGAGAGAGCTCTTAAGAATGGAAATCGGCTTAGAGGAGGCTGGTTGTTGCTGGATTGGGAGGGGAGGGTTCTGTGAATTAGGTGGCTTCACCATTCGGACATAGCGGATGTTGGAGTTTACTGCAGTGTTGCCTTGATTTGGGGCTGTCTACAACAACAAAAGTGGCGGGGGTGGTAAGAGGAAACCACACCATTTTAATTTCAAATGGAGATTCAACTCACTTGTCTGATTGGTGTACCACCTGTAGGGCGGACAAACATAAGCTTTCTAGCAGAAGCTGGACCAGCGGTAGAGCGGGGTGCAGAACTATTGACAACAAGTTGTGCAACCGCTGATTGGTTTGATGGTGCTGATTGAAGAAGGCCGGTCGTATTGCTCTTTCCATCCTCTGGGTGGGCCTGAGTAATCATGTCACCTACTCCGTCGAATTGAGGAATGTCACCTGAACAAGATAAAATTAGTTTGAATAATACCAAAGCTAATAAAAAGCTAATTAAGCACATTTTAAAAGACGGTGAAGCAAAAATATGAAGTTGACGATAGCATAAAAAATACAAAATATCCCTAACAACAATTGTATAGCAGAATTATCATCGAATATTATCAAAGTATGTTAAAATATAGAGAGCACATAATAACATACTAAATAATGGTAAAGAATTTGTATTATAAAAGTAACCTGCTGTCAACTTACTCTCAGAGTCAGAACCGGAGAAAATATCGCCCGCTCCATCCATCTGGGGTAGGGTAAAATCATCTTCATCTCGACCACTTAACGAATCCCACTCTTCCTCGTCATAATAGTCCTCCGAAAGTGGCCGCTTCTTACGTCCAGCAGATACCCGACGGGGATGACTCAGATTGCTACTAGCAACGCTAGCTTCGTCCCCTGTAAGGGCCAGAGCTAGCTTACGTATTTGACGCTCCTCTAGGCGCTGGTTGAGCAGGCTGTTGAGCTCTGTTTGTAGAATGATCTTCTGATCCTCGAGTGACTGACGTTGCGACTTTAGAAGACAAAAAAAGAATTTATCTTTTTGACCGGGACATGTCCTGGTTTTACCAAATATACAAAAACTGGAAATACTCACAAAAATCTCTCCAAATACAAGGAAATCATTGCATTCATGGGATTGTGTACTACCAATTTTAACATAAGGTTATAAAGACAACAAATATAGGAATTAAGATTTTAAAAAATTCTTCAATAATTAATTATAGTTTTTGGAATACAAGCTAGCTTAGCTAAATTAATAAGGGTTAAAAGTAACGAGAGTAAACTAAAATAAAAATATACTAAAAATCCAGATATCATTCTCAATTCAGTTTGTTGACAGTCAATAGTTTTATCTGAGTTATTGGTGTAATAATTATAAAAACGAATTATAAAATAACGACTTATTAAGTAAATACTGATGCAAATATAGTGTATCAGTATGTAAGTTGATATTCAGATATGCTTCATTTTCAATTATTTCGCTTTATTGAAGTTACATACGCAAGTAGTATAATGTTTACTTACCAAAAGAGTAGTGAGTTGTTCGGTAGCTCCAGAAGCTCCTAATTTGTCCTCTGAGTCGGCGGATATACGCAGAGCTAACAGACTGTCGAGTTTACTAACTGGTTTGTGTTTGCAGAGATCGGGGAAGTGTCGATGAACGGTGACACCCAACGAGATATTAATCACCTCCAGAGAAACCTCTTTGAGTAGTGGCTAAAGATAACCGATCAATTGAAAAGTGTAAATAATATTTTTACAGTCCATAAAGTTGAAATGCTGTATAAATGTTAAAAATAAAAGTTGTGTTACCTTTTTGACAGTATCAGTTTTGACCGTTAATGTATCTTCTTTAGTGTCCTCTTTCAGTTCTGACTGACCAGAATCCATAACATTTTCTACCGAAGACTTTTGCTCCGTAGAATTTAAATCGATATGAGGTTTTTCAGAATTGGATACAATTTCAGAAGAGACATTGTCTACTTGCATTTTCTCTTCGGATTGAATCTCCACTTTCATTTCATCTTTTACATCTTTAGTAGAACCTGACTCAATAGCCGCCTCTTCTTTCTCTATGTCTTGCACTGTTACTTCGGGTTCATCATTATGTTTCTCTTCAATACTTTCTTCTAATTGTTTTGGTTTTGGATGTTCCCCATTTGTTTCATTAGCAGGGGGGGAAGTAGGAGTATCCTCTACCTCGAGGGTTTCATTAGAGATGATAAAGCGGTCCCTTTTGTGGTTCAGATAGAGTGGTATTTTGGAGATAGGATGAAGAACGTGTCCCCGACACTCACCAGCGGGTGGTCTTTTCTCCGGAGATTCGTTCTACAATTCAAGATATTATAAACGTTACAAAAAAATGCAACCAGTAACTGAAAGACAGACATACCTCCAAATTTTCGGGACAAACACCCCATCCAATGCCGTGTTGTAGGCCTCTATTCCTAAACTGCGCTTTGTGTATTCTTCTAGTAAGACCCTGTAGACTCCCCCTATCGACTGCATTCCCCACTGCTCTAACCGAGGGCCGAGTAACACTCACCCACAACCAGCCATCCCCGCCTAAACGGCGATACTCCTCCCCTCTGGTTTTCCATACGGTATGCTTGATCATGCCAGGATTTCGGGTGCGTATCACAGACTCCAAGTCCCTATCACGATTCTTTCGGTCAGTCATTCGATTCCGTTTCAACTCTTCGCGGTGACTTGCAGTGATTCTTTCAAGTTCCAGATGGCCCAAACTATTACTCCATACCGGAACAAAACATATAGGTTTAATACAGGACTCTAATGTCAATAGTTCCAGGGCAAGCTCATCGGGAGATTTACAGCGCTGCAGACTCACAAGCCATTCTTTCCTACGGCGTCGCCAAGCAGGACAGAAGAAAGCTAGGGGTATCTGTTGGGGAAATCATTACACATCATTGTTAGACTAGCGCACTCGGTGACAATTACGTGTTTATCAAAATGGGAGAAAAGTTATTGTTCTAATTTTAGGAGCAATAGACGAATTATTATTATTAATTACTGTCAAATATCCAATCAAAGCTAAAAGTTTACAAGTTAAGCTAATAGTCCGGCAGCTAGCACACTCCAGATATTATAAAAAACGAGACACCAACATTGACCGCCCTATAAGTCAAGTGTAGATAATGTGTCAAACATTCCGAAATGGACGTCTGCCGGTGTTGAAAGGGTTGGTTTGGACCACATAACTTTTTTGTTTTCCCATATTATTAAAGAATAGGTGTAGTTATACAATATTACGTTGCTTTACAAGAAAATACCTATTTCTTATTCAATAAAAGGTTTCATTGAATATTATTATGAACATATATCTGATTTCTTTATATTAAAACAACAAATGAACACATATGTCATAATATTTTATTCTCAGATACTTTTGAATATTGGTATTTGAGGCGACCCATTTTAAACAAAAATTCACACAAAATTGAGTCTAATACCAAAATTCAAATTATGGAAATAAAATAATAAGACATAAGAGTGTATTCAATTGTTGTTTTAGTATAAAGAAATCAGTTATATGTTCAAAATCCAATACAGTAAAACGTTTTAAAACCTAATTAAACATTTTATTTTATAAGAAATAGACAATTTCTTGTGAACTAACGTAACATTATATAAATATTCCTATTCTTTAATATAGGAAAACAAAAACAAAAAAGCTCTGTGGGACAAACCAACCCTTCAAACACCCGCAGACGTCTATTTCGGAATGTTTGACACCATTATATACAATTATAGGGGGTGCTATTGGTGTTTCGTTCTTTGTATGTGGAGGGTGCTAGCTGCCGGACTATAATGTTGCTGAGAATCCTTGTCTTACACATTATATTGAAAAGTCGAATTAATCAGAATGTCTCACTTGGGCCTCAAGATTGCACAACGACAATCTGACAGCATGCATAGTTCTGCTGGGTCCTCCGTTCGTTACCCCTAACCAGTGCATATCAGAGACATCGGTTAGACTGAACTTGTGCGAAAGATACCTGCGACGTTCTTTTTCTTCTTGGTGCTGTTGCTTATTCAATGCCAGCGGTTCACGTGAGAATACATTGGTCCATACTCGCCAGTCCCCTTCATCTCCCAACCTGTAAGATTTACTCCGGCCCAACGGAGGCAGGTTCCCACTTGTCAAGTCACCCTGGGTCATAGTAGACGCGTTTCTGTCGTCTTCGTCTCTGGCAGCCTTAGTCCGACTGGTGAGTCGCAGGCGTACCGAGACACCATCCCGGTTACGAACCACTAGGCCGTCTTCATCTTCAAACACGCCAGTGGGAGAGTGGGGCCGATGAGGCGGAGCAGGTCTGGTCAACCGTGGTTCCGGATCACGATTTTTATCAAGGCCACTCAACAAATGAGGGGGTACGTGTTTAATCCGGGGAGATATGGACCCAATCTGTGTGATGAATAATTGATAAATTAAAACACAACAGGTACAGGATTCCAATACAAAATAAGATCACGAAGTTTAATAAAAAGCTGTTTTTTTATTTAATAAAATAAATTTCAGTATTGTTTTATAAGATTAAATATCTCTACAATTTTAGATTTGTTTTATTTTTGTATTCAGAAATATAAATTAGATTTTCAGAATAGTTCAATAAAAATTTGTCACATATTACAAAACCATTGATAAAAGCCAAATTGAAAAACATTACTATTAGATAACCGAAATTGCGTAATTCAATATTCCTTTTGCATAAGTTGTACATACTTATGAATATTTATATATTGTGATTTATTTCGAGTAATATTATATTTCTATGCGCATCTCTAACACTAAATCTGAATGTCACACAATTACTATTTCTAAGCGGACAAAAATTTAATTTCCATATAGTTCTAGAGGATAAAAATTTATTTATCATTAAACACTGTTTTATAAAGCGATTTTGTTACAAAGGCAGCAACATATTTGGAGTTTATTATTTTGTACTATATTGCATAATGCAGATTATAACAGCTAACGAGATAGCCTTCAAAATTAAATTTTTGAACACATACTTTAAATACATAATATATTTAAAACAATACGTAAGTGAAAAATTCAAGATAAAAATGGATATCAAGTTCTACATATAGAAAAGGAATTCAGTATAATTCTTACTTTGGCTATTATCATTTCACCAGTCTCTTTGTCCATTACAAGTGTTGGGCCACCAGAGTTTGCTAACACAAACGAATCAACTGTTGAAGTAATATCTGTGGTGGACTCCTCTCCAGGTGCATTGTCGGTCTTTTCGGAAGACTTTTCATCTAAGGTATTGCTTGACTTTGATGCCTCCTCGAGCATCCTTAAAGATTCCACTTCCTTCTCACGGCGAATACGCTCTTCCTCTTCTCGCAACTTTCGTTCAGCAACTTTTTTCTGCCATAATTCTATAGTGAAGTTAAACGTAATTTGTATGATATGTATAACACGAATGTTAGTTATTCAATATTATGGACAAAATTTGAAACTGAACTTAATAAAAATATGTATGTACGAATATTGAAGCACAACTACTCAAATACTGCTTATCTGTATTTCAGAAATTGTGCTTTAATTAAATACTTACTTATTTTTTTATATAAACACAAAAATATTCTTCTACGAAGTAGGTAAATGAACTTACAAGTGAACAGAAACTTTAATTACATCAAAGCAATTTTAAATATTTGAATTTGATAAAAACACTCTTTTTGTACAACTACTAATTGTATACTTTTTACAAAATCTATACTCAAAAAACAGTTTTAGCATGCATTTAAGTAGTTTAAACAGAGGTGTATATTCTTACCATGTTCATCAATTAATACGGCGTTAGAACAGATTGAAGGAATTTTACCAGACGTTTGCTTTGTCCGCACTAATTCAAGCGTAATTGTCATTTGACGCTCTATCTCAGGTCTGAGTACCTCTAATGCAGACACCAAATCAGCTTCCCATTCAACGTCCAATACGGAGAGAAGACAGTCTACTTGCCCACGAGTTGAAAAGTAAATTAGACCTTCCCCGGTAGTGATGTAAGACATCGGTTCACTTCATAGAAATATAAAAACACAATCAGACCATTGACCAAAAAAATAGACTAACTGTTAAATAAAATATAGAAACTCACACAAATATTCTCCTTGAAATAAACCAGTACTGATTACCGAAACGATCTCGCCCTATAGTTTCATGTCTGTGTTGTAGACCTGTTTTCTCTAATTCAGATTTACAATCGGTTACGCCAGGCATCTACAATCAATAAATTAATACATAAGAAGAATAAAAATAATGCAATTCAATCCGTTTATGAAAATCTTTCATATTAAGACGATAGTAAACATTTTTTTTAAAAAGTTTTATCGTACAATATTATTGAAAATATATAACTTCACACATTCATATACATGGCTCCTACACATTTTCCTCAAAATTGAATTTTTTTGTTAAGTAAATACATAATATGTAAAAAATATCAAGAGCTTTATTTCTGAAAGGCTTTTAAATGTTAAAATATTAAGTTATATTTTTGAATAATACAATTAATATATTATGTACGTAGTTATAAATATTCAGAAAAAAATCATAAACTTTAATAAAAAATTATTTTTTTACAAAATAAAATTCATTTAGAAAATAAGTTTTTATCTCAATAAGCAAAACAGTAAAGAAATTTTTTGACAGTGAAACAAAATTTATTGACTTTTCCTGACCATATAAAAATTTTCCTGACTTTTCCAGGTTTTCCGGAAGCGTAGGAACCATGCATATATTATAATATGAACAGAACTTACTATTTGTCTAATACAAACTGGACACACCCACGTCGATTCAGGAACTTCGGTGAGGGGAGGAGTCAAACAGTTAAGATGAAATACACCAGGGCACCCATCACAACAAAGGACCTCGCCGCTCCTGGTATAATGGTAACAAAAAAATATATTTTACAAAATTGATCAAAAGAAATCAAGAAAATTATTACTTACAAATGACAAACGCGACAGTAATCTTCATGTCGGATAAAGTTTTCTTTGAGAATATCTTCTCTAATAGCACTCGTGGCAAGGAAAATGTCAGTAAGGCATTGCAAGATGTCAATTCTTTCACGCAAACTCACAAATGGATATCGGTCGTTAATGGTAACTGGAACCGTATGATCACTGAAATTAGCGTTTAGATACCAACGTAATAATTCTGGCCAAGTTAAGATATCCATGAGATACCAAGCTATGTTAACACTGTCCTTTTGATCTAATGGAATGAGACTTGTGTTATGAAGGTCATCTTCTCGTAAGAGTGCCCTTAAGAGACACATATGTGTTTCCGAAATAATAGTAGAATTCTCTTCAGAAATTAGTGCCATACAAAAGTCTTCTAAACGAAATGGAGAAAGACGCAATAGTCTACCATATCTACGAAGAACCTCATAAATGCCACAAGCCTGAAGTAAATAACAATTTGGAAAATACAGATCGTGAGAACCCAAGGGGAGAATCAATTCTGGTTTTTCACTATCGTCAAGGTCAACTTCTTCATCAAGACTTAACAATCTAGACATCAAAGCAGCAGAATTTCTACTCTCTGAACTCAGACACGATTCTTTGTCATTTTCGTCATCAAAGTCCGGGGTTCTTGGCTGGAATGGATCACCTAGTTCATCATCATCGGAAAGGAAACTAGCTTCTTCGTCTGGTAAAGAACTTCCATGACCCTGTTTCTTCTTTGCTTCAGCAAGTTCACGTTCATGAGCTTCTTCCAATCTACGAATGTATTCATCGTCATCAAGCTCTCCTTCAAGACCCATTTCATCACCTATATCGTCATCACATAGGTAGTGTTCTTTTGGTGGTCTTTTCTTTTTCTTTTTTGGACCACGTTTCTTTTTAACCTTTTCTCTGGGTGCTGGAGCATCATCTGCCAGAAATATAAAACCAAAAATGTTCATATAATAATAAAAGTCTTCTAATATAAACATAAAAACCATAATTTATAAATGATTGATTCTTAATGTTTAACCTACTATAAATAACTAGGAAAGAATAAATGGAATATTAATCCATAGTTTCACTTTAGCTTTTACACCTAATTCAAAAAATATTTTTTTATATAAATACCATTACTATTTATTAATAATCTAATATGAGAATATAATGAGATTTATTAAAATAAAATTATATTTTTAATTAGACTGAAGGACATTTTTTATTGAAATTACACAAAAATAGTACTAGCCAACTTGGTATTAACAATATGATTCTTGATTATTTTTAATTTTTAATTTTTTACAATTTCCTTTTAACCACCTCTTTTCATTTAAATTTATTTTTTATCAATTTTTGATTCTTTTTCTGGTATTGGTTAACTTAATTTCCGATTGATCCACTCCCTTACTTTAAAAAATATAAAACTTTTGTCCCATGCCCTTAATGATAAAAAATCTTGACACTACTTTATAATAACCATAAGATTAATTTTTGTTCACAACCTTACACAATATTTATAGTAATGGATATATTGTGATATAAACAATTACATTTATTCTATACTCAATTTTGTTTACACAATTAAAGATGAAAAAATGAATCAATTTATTATTATATAATTTTTATAAATTGTTTGACTGGTTCTAAATCCAAATCAATAAAAATTGAATATAGAATATACATACCCAAATAACAAGAATGCAATAGCTATAATCAAATTTGTATTGCATTAGCAACATGTAGTATTAATAATAATCGTTCAAAAATATTATTATATGAGAAAGTAGAACAACCATATTATAAGGAATATATTTTAAAAGAAACTTAAAAATAAATTTTATATCAATTTTAACCTAAAAATAAATTATAGACTGATAAATTTAATAGAAGTATAAAACTTTTAAACTATTAAATATTTAATTTTTACATTAATTTGTCTAAAGTAAAAACTTATAAATTTCACATAATTATTTTTAACAATATTTTAGTATATTATTCTGATTCTTTTTAAAATATGAACTATTTTAAAATATTTTGAATCAATATTCATTTAATATATTGAAGTAATATTTAAACATCTATAATTGATATATAGCTTTTTGATTAGAATGATATATTGCTTTTATCCATGATTACAATCATATGATATATACTGGTCTTTTATGATTTACAATTAGGCATTGGGCTTAAAAAAATACTAAGCATTTTGATTACCTACCCATGTTTGAAATGATTACAGTATATTAATACTTGTTTCATGAAGTAACTTGTAAAAATATTATATGAATTAAAAATAAAAAATTAAATAGGAATTTAAATATAAATACAATTTTTTAACAGAATCACTTTGTCTGACGAAATACTGAATAAAATATTGATATAGATGGGATCCATAAAATTGAGCTTGTATATAATTCTCATATATAAAGAATTCAAATCATTTAATTATAGTTAAATATACTATAACAACCATGCAGGTATTTCATTAATCTTAAATCAGACAATAACTTAATGAAAAAATTAGGGTTAGGGTTTTCCACACATGTCCCAATTTGAAAGGCAGTGTGTATTCAAGGATTAAATACAAAAAATTCAAAGAGATTTTCAAGGTGACATTCAGCAATTTTGACAGTTCAATCAAAAATATATATATATTAATATGTGCAAATTGTAAATCATTAGTATTATAGATAAAAAATATCAAAAAATAAATTATTGTTAATATGATTGAATTTTTTAATGAACTGGTCTAATATATTACTGTACATAATTTTACATTAAAAATATAATTTAAAAATTAGTATAGGATTAAAATTCAAAGGGAATTTAAATTAGGATATACAGTAGGTACATATATCTAAAATACAAGGGGAATCACAAAATGCAAGTGTTCTTAAGGGATAGTGGGAATCCTATCTTGCACAAAAATTTTATACAACTAGTTACAATTATGATTTTTGTTATAGTAACAATAAGTAAAAAACAACTAAGTCATGTTATATCTTTAAGACTTGCATTGCATGTCTTTTGTATTCCAGGTATTCTACTACTATTTTTTTCAGTTTGAAAAATGTCTGTACAGAAAAAAAAGGAATCCCTGGAGTGTGAAAAATGGAATTAGCCAATATGTTTGTCATGCAATTGTTTTATGAAGTAGCATTTTTAACATTTATATTTATACCTATGTAAAACTTTTATTACATTGTCAATAATGC
>JAUZNC010049934.1:0-15508 GCA_034780395.1 Vannuccia rotundouncinata | reverse complement strand
AGGAGACTAATTGAATGTGTCACACCATATTAGCTGCTATTAGAAATGACACGAAAATAATTAACCAATGAGGACACGACAAGGACACTAACTAACAAATTTGAATTTATATAACCGTTCTGGGAAGTAACTTTTCTGTCCCTGAAGACCGTCAGGAAGAGGTTAGGGTTTATGTGTTGATGCAAGAGATTTTACACAACTTCCATAAATTGATTTGTTTGTTTACCGTTGTGCAAGTAATTGTAGAGACAACTGTCAGTGAGTGATGTTTACAAGTGTGATATGTATATACATGCTCACCATGCAACAAATACATTTGCTATTTAATGAAAGTATTTTTAACAAGCTTTACCAGAAAAATTTCAATTGATAAAAATTAGCATTAATTATTTAGATTCTATTTTTTATTTCAAGGAAAATGACTTGCAGTGACTTTCACTATAAACCTTTTAATGAATTATTATATTGTGTCTACTAAAAAAAGTTGCTTCAAATCAAATAACTCTTTCAACTGAGAAGTTTTTTTTACTAATTGAAGTTCTAAGTGTAACATGAAATCAATCACCCTGGGAGAGTTCAATTTATAAACTTTTTTTCTATTCAACATTTGAATTTATTCTATGGTTTGGTTGTTGCTATTACTTTTTTAATTTTTAATTATTAATTTACTTCTAGTTATATAGTTTTGGACCATTAAATTTATATTTTGTTATGCATTTACTTTAAATTGGACTGATTTGGATGAAAATTGTAGCTGTTGCATGGGTAATGCAAATTAATGTTATTCTAATTTAATTCTTTTCCAGTTGTGACTTCATCTGCCTTCCAAATGAGTAGTTTTGGAAGTTATTCACGAAATTATGATACACATGGTTATCTTGCTGGTATGTTTATTTTACATTTTATCATTCGTATATAGTTTTACTTGAATTAATTCAATCCTAAATACAGGGTTCATACTGTTCTTTAAAAATCTTTAAAAGTCTTCAGATTGTATGCCTATCTTTAAAAGTTTATAAAAGTCTTTATTTTTATTGAATTTTTTTTTTAAATAGTCTTTAAAATTCTTTTTAAATATAAATATGACCAGTAAAAAATTATAAATATGGATATCCAAAATGAGTGTTTTTGGTCCTTACTTTTGGCTTTAATTCTCAGGGCTGAGTATCTTATGCCATTTGGTTGAATTCCGCCAAAAGGGATCTGAAAAGTTGGGTCTCGTAATTTGTTCAAAACTAAAATGAAACATATAGGGGGAGGGTAGGCTGATTTTAAGCCTTATAACCTGTGTAACCATGATGAGCTCATAATTGTTTGCGGCAAACCCGCCTTATAGAATGGTTTTCAGCCCTGAATCGAATAATATAATTTATGACCCTAATTCTGTTCAATTTATAGCAACATCAGGTAGTGAATTGGGGTTATTTCTGCTTGATTGGCACTATTTTGACAAGTGGTGCTGAAAACACATCCTATTTTAAAATCTAATGCACTGAGCAGGTCTACTCAAGAATAGAACAAACATATTAAACAATTAAATAAATAAATTAAAAAAAAAGAGAGAGAATGATCTTTACTTTAATGTATCCTCTGTTGTTTGTATTTAACATTTTAAAAGTTTTTTAAAAACATTTTTACAGTTTTTGGTCTTTAAAGATCTTTATTTTTTGACATAGTGACTCTGTACGAGCCCTGTGAATATATTACTCTTTTATAGATTTAGATTTACAAATAGGAAATATATTATTGACCATTTTTTATTAAAACGAAGGAAATTTCAAATCATTTTTTTTATTAAAGATAACAGATACAAGGCTATTCTCCATAGGTATTGATTTCGTAAAAGTCGATTTGTAACTGTCATTCATAATTCTCTCTACCTAGGGTTATCTACTTTCAAATATTTAATTCTTTTGAAATATTTGGATTTATAACCATTATATTAATGTAATTAATTCAATTTATACATTATTAGATTGCAGTTAGTTTAATATAAATATTGACTATTTCACACATTAAAGAGAATATTTCACACAATTTTATTACTTTTATATCGATTTGTCAGCAATAGTGTTCTATTTATACTGCGGATGTGTATTTGCGGCATAAACCCAACTAAAACACACCCTCAGTAAGAATTAACATCTTGTTATTAAATTTGAGATTGGGTTTAAATAAACTGTTTTTAGTAATTAATAAGTAAAGTCTTTTAAATCTATTTATTTAGTATTTTAAAATAATCATGTTCACTTCGTATTTGGTTTTATTTAAAATAAGCGGTTCTTCTAGTAAAAATTAATTTCTTTCCATTCA
The DNA here is from genome assembly GCA_034780395.1 of Vannuccia rotundouncinata. Lineage (NCBI taxonomy): Eukaryota > Metazoa > Platyhelminthes > Proseriata > Coelogynoporidae > Vannuccia > Vannuccia rotundouncinata. Next base: position 13,195 of record JAUZNC010049934.1, on the reverse strand, counting down.
TTTCGCAGATCGAAGTCGACCAACCAATAGTTTGATATCCAACGTCAGAAATGGCCACCCTGAACCAAGATCATATTCTCCTTCAGTGAAGTCTTTTGTTAGTAAAGAACCATACAGTCCACATAAATACACAACAATAAGCAGCACAGTTTATAAATCACCACGAGCTCAGGAATCATTTCAAAGAGAAAGTTTGCTTCTTAATGACAGAAGCAATCGAGTTTTAAGTAATGATGCCATCAGATATTCTTCATTGCCTCCTTCAGTGAAGTCTTTTGTTAGTAAAGAACCATACAGTCCACATAAATACACAACAATAAGCAGCACAGTTTATAAATCACCACGAGCTCAGGAATCATTTCAAAGAGAAAGTTTGCTTCTTAATGACAGAAGCAATCGAGTTTTAAGTAATGATGCCATCAGATATTCTTCATTGCCTCGGTCAAGTTTGAATGGATCCAGTAACCACAACACTGGTGACCGGTACAATGATCATAATACATCGAGTGACTGGTACACTAGTCATAATACATCGAGTGACCGGTACACTGGTCAAAATACATCGAGTGGCGGGCGTGGTAGCTTTTACAGTGGTTACACCGAGATCCGAGAAACCCCAACTTCTTCATGGAGAGATAATTTCACAGATAGAGAACTTAATGGATGGAATATCAGTTCTCCAGTAACGACTGAAAGAGTTGTTAATAGAAACGATCTCAAAAAAGAAAAAGGTTTTATTGGACTCTCCAACATGGGCAACACTGTATGTTGTTTTATCATTTCTTTTGATTGGTTTATATTTATATATTTATTTATGAAGGACCAATTGCATTGAAGATTCCATTATTCGTAACTTGAAAGGATATTTCATTTAATCAATTTTTCAAATTTACAGTTTTTAATATGTATGTACACTTAATCGAATTCAAATATATTTTATTAAAAGATGTCTGCATCAATCGATATAAAACAGATTGTTTACTTAATAATTTGTTTGTTTAACTTTATTGCTTTTGTAGAACTGTACCAATTCAAAATATAAACAGGCTCCATCAATTAGTAGTTCATTATTCTATCCATTGGTTGTTTTCATTTCAATCAATAGATTCTGAGAAACTGAGTCGTAATTTATAATACAATTATAGATGAACTTTGCGAATAGTTAATCAACTTATCATAATTCTAGAGCTAATGACTGTATGATCTTCCCTCCTTCTCAGTGCTTCATGAACTCTGTGATCCAATGCCTCAGCAATACCCCAAATCTCGCTGATTATATTGAGAACTACGCAGACCGCATCAACCCCGAAAGTGATATGAAGGGTGACCTCGTGCATGGTAGGTCAAATTCTCGTTCATATCTGCAGCACAGAACATCTATTAAAGGTTCTTTATCTTTCAGAGTTCACCAATGTTCTCCGGAATCTTTGGCACAGCTTACAGCCTTATTTTTCGCCCGTGAAGTTTAAGACACAGGTGCAAAAGTTCGCCTTCAGATTCGCTGGATATGAGTAAGTATGCATTAAGATGACACTCAGTATATCATTCTTCTATACTCTTCCGTGATTATGTAATCGTTTCAGACAGCATGATGCCCAGGAATTCCTTGTATATCTTCTTGAAGGATTGCATCAAGAAATTAACATCGCAAGAAAGATTCCCCTTTCAAAAAGGATTTCTGCCAAAGAATTGGACGCTGTTCCGTAAGATTAAACAATTAAAACTATATGATATGAGATTTCTCTCAACTCGATTTACTATAGTATTTGTTGAGAGTTCTTAATGGAATTATAACTAATACTAGTGAGCATATGCGAACTTCGGAAAAGCACAAAGATTAGCTATATATTATCGTCGTCAATGGCAACAAGTCGGTTTTATTAATCCTCTGTGGTAAAATTTAATGTCAACTGCTTTTGTGTATTATTGACAGCTATAAAATACAATTTATTAGAAATCAATATCTGTACTTATAGATTGGCTTCGGTATATGGTATCGATCTGTTTGATGAATAACTATCTGCGTAATACCTATTTGGAGAGAGAGATTTTGGCCTAGCATCGACTAAATAGCAGATTATCAACTTGAACAATGTACTTAATTAGTAAACTGTTATTATGCAGACTGTGATTCTAGTAAGCATCTTTACTCGCGTGGTTTAGTAGCTTTGTAGACGATCAATGTATCATGCCATAGATAAAAGATCCGAAATAATTTAAGAAACAATTCCACAATTAGATTTATAAATTGATGAATGAACTTCTTGTTGAATGAATACAGACCTTTTTCATCTCAATTAAAATCAAACTTTGTGCTTTAATTTTACCTCAATAAAACAAGGCACATATCGACAGCTTTATTCTAGAAATATATCCTAAATTTGCGATGGTTTCGAGTGTATTCTCCCATCTCTATTTCTGTGTGATTCAGGACTGGCGACAAGGCCGATTTCTGCTGGAAACTCTACAAGAGCACCGATAACAGCCAGCTTGTTGGTGAGTGTTCGTGTGTTTCTGGGTATCTTGTTGCTTGGTAACTGTTGATATAACTGTTGTCCCTTTAGACATGTTTGTCGGCCAGCTGAAAAGCACTCTCCAATGTCAGAAATGCCAGCTTGTCTCGACAACTTTTGATCCATTCTGGGACCTGAGTCTTCCTATACCTTCAGTAAGATTGTTTGTATTTGTAAGACGAGTAAAGCAGAACATTATTTTCATGTTAGTTATGTTAAATGTTTATTTAAAGCGGCATAATGTTCTTTAATACATCCTGAGACTAATCTGTGCAGCTAACTAAACTTCCGCAGTTTATGTTTATTTACAACCTTTGCGGTGTGAAAGGTTGGTTGATAAAGTATGCAATTGTACCAATAAAATGATTAAAATCACACGCACAGAAGGGTTTTTAGAAATGCTTTTTCGCTGAGTGCTTAGCTGCATCTTCTTCTCTCTCAGGAGACAGAATCGGGCTGCAGTTTGGAGAATTGTTTCCAACTTTTCACACATTCGGAGGTCCTGGATGGAGCTGAAAGTCCGGTAAGCCTGACAGAGTGTACTTGTGATCATCCAGGAAGTGCATTCATCTCTTTCTCTCTATCTCTTTCTCTCTCTCTCTTTGTAGACATGTGAAAAGTGTAGGACGAAGCAAGCGTGCAAGAAGACCCTATCTATAGAGCGGTTCCCCAACATATTGGTGCTGCGTATCCTTCCTATAGTCACTGGGGGGGTTGGGATCAATCTTTGTAGTACACATATCTAAATGCTGCTATTGATTTTGTCTTCCTACCTTCCTCTATGTGTGTCTTATATCTGCGATGTTCTGAACTGTCTTTAGAGTTATTCTTTGCATTTTTTACTAGTTTGGATCTGGTCACACTTTCTAATGCACATTGCAGCATTTATCTTGTTAATATTATATGATTGAATAATCAATAAATACAAACGGCGTATCAACAAAGTTAGGTCCTTAACTCCACTTCGTATGAATCATACTGGATCAGACTTAAAGCGTTTCTCGGGAGACAAATTTCGCTCCAAACTCAAGACGATGGTTCGGTTTCCACTGATAGACCTGGAATTAACTGATTTTGCATCAGACAAAGGTGGGACCCGCACTCAGAATAGTATTAACTGACGTTCCTTTAAATCTATTGTTCTTTTGTGACTTCCTAAAAAGCTGATCAATATCTATTTCGCAAAGTTTATTAAAAGTGAATTTATGTTTTGAATGTTCACATTAATAATTCGTGAGTTTATATTTTGCACAAATGATGGTTGAATTCTTTTTCAGAATCAAGTTCTGGAGAAATCTACAAATTGTACGCAGTTGTCAACCACATTGGCAGTGTTACCGGCGGACACTATACGGCTGCCTGCTTTAATCATACGAGCAAAAGATGGGCTTTATATAACGATACAGAGTGAATATTTGTTTTAAATATTTATTACGTCCCAATAATTAATAAAGCCATTTTTCGAATCTTTCATATAACCTATTATAGATATTTGATATATGTATTCATAGATTGGACATCTAGTAAAATCGTTGTAACGGTTTCGTTAATTCCCGAAGATTGGCTAGAGGCATGATTTTAATCTTTGTGCTCTAGAAAAATCAATTTAATCGTAATAGTTTTTTCATGAAGTTTTATCTGAAAACGACCAAATGGAATGGATCAGAAAACATCAAAATGTCAGTTTTATCTAAGAACATTCTATGAAGAAACAATGAAGCTCACTGTTATCAGAAAAAGCATAAAAAAGCACAGATACGGTTAGTTGAAAAATGCTATAGATATGAAAAGATATAGACAGTCAGATTTGTGTCGAGATTTGAATTAGCAGTGCAATTGCTTTGTGCTATAAATAGATGCTTACTCATGCCTATCGATATGTCATGCCACTAATTTGCATGGTATTTGAATTCAATTTAAATAGAGTATAATCAGTTTATAAAATATACATAATATTATATAATTGGTAGTCTATGAACTTTATTGGTCTACAGTAAACTCTTTATTGAATCTTTATAAATCTGTTTAAAAAGCAAACCTCCTTACCCTGTTTCTGTAGAGTCAACATTATCTCTTCCACTGAAGTCATGTCTCGAGAAGGTTACATCCTCTTCTATGAACGATGCCCCACATCCACCAAAACTGGAGATAGACTGCTCAGGACCGACAAGATATTTTAATCAATATCTCTCTCTCTCTCTTATATGAATTTGCAACAAATTGTGATTGGACAATGCCAAATATTCTATTTTCATATCTGTATTAACACTATGAGTTTATCCAGCCATTTCTATCAGCATACATAAATTATAGTTTCGGCAGTATTTTTATCAAATGAAGATTTCAAATTTTAAAACTCCTGTTATTGCACAAATCATATTTTCTAAATCTCAAGACAGATTACTTAAATTTCAGCATCAAGGAATATCGATTCAGTTTTTTATTTATATTGATTTGTACCTACCTTTATCAATTCTTATTCTCCATCATAGTTGCAAAGATTTCAATATTTCGGTATGTATTGTATGCATAGATATATAGAAACAGTTTATTGTAAAATCTCTAATTTTAATTATAATAATCATTTTAATTTTGATAATGGTCATAAGTCATCATTTTGCAAATATCCATTTATACTTTCAAGAATATATAAATTATGACCGGATATCAATTTTTATAAACTTCTCAGATTCTATTTATTTCTTATTCATTCAATTTTCAACGAAATATCTAGGGATACTACATTCTTTATAGCTTAGTGACAAGAAATTCAAAGTCACTATTATAGATTTCTATTTTGTAATTATTTATAGCGTCAAAGCTCACTCTTTTGTAATTTCAATCAATGCTGCTTGCTTTACCCTTTTCATTTTTGTACATATTTGAACATGGGTTTTCATATCACTACTATTCAATGCTCATGTATTTTATTTAATTGATCTTAATAAAGTATCGCAATATTTTGCTTTACTCTTTTCAGTTGTAGTAATTTGTATTACATTATCGAAAGAGAGATACCTATTTCTAATAAGCTGCAGCTCTTTATTAATTCTCTTCCAGGACCCTTAATGCGGGTAGTACCACAAAACTTTAATTTTTAATTATAACTTTACTTGACCAGATTTTTGTAGCGAAAACTTCGAATAATTAGTACTACCTCAACTCAATATTTTTTGTATTTAAAAATGATTTTTTAATTGCATAAAGGCGAGTTATTATCATTTATTTTAGAAAAGTCACGAAACATTGGCATGTTTTGGAAATACTAATTGTATGCAAATTCAGATGAGTAACGATAATTGTAATTTAACAGAAAAATATTTTTTATGGGATCAGTAAATTATCAAGTATGTAATTAAAATATCTAGATTTCATGTATGTTCGTCTATATCGACTTTCACAAAAAAATGCAAATTCGCCTATATTAGCGGAGTTTCTGTTAGCACTTAGATTCGCAATTGAGCATCTGTATTGTATACTAAAAATTGTCATCACAATAGATTACATTGTTTGTCGTAAAATTTGTGATCTATACACACTAAACAAATACAACAGCCTTTCATAATGAACCGGGAAAATTTGTAGATAATAAATTATTATAACTATGTTCTACAAAAGAAATCTTTGCCTACAAATATAATAATTTAACCTTTGAATAATAATTGTTAGCGACTATATTTCCTGCCAAATAGTCAGTGGTTGGTGTCTCAGAAAATTTAAAAAACTTGGCTGTAAAGCTTCATTTAGTGATATTGAAAATTTATCCTATGAAAATTATTTGATGCCATTTTAATATTGACAAACTATTAAACATTATGTTTATAATAAATAGAAACAATTGAGAAATTACGAAGATGTTTTGCTTTATGGAAAAAAGATAAACATTGAATAAAGATGTATTATTCATAAAGAACATTCACACACAAAGACAGAAATACAAATACCTTGCATTCATTAAATAACAATTAAATATAATATTATCCTGTCACGGGACTAATTAGAATTAGAAAAAAACACTACAACATTATCACAATGGGAAAATTTGAGTGACCCATTAGTAGATGATACAGAATCACAACTTCATTTACATGTGCACACATGTATAATATCTCAGCAACACTTTTTGAGTTTCTTATTATTTGGGAAATTGTTTGTCTAGTTATAATTAACACTGGTTATATTGTATATATATGTATGCACTAAGGTTGTCTACAAAGATGAGATAGAATACATTGTATTATTTAGAAAAATTGTTAATGAACATTTGACTTGATCCTAAAGAAGCATCGAATACGGATTCTCCATCAATTGTTTAAATTCAGCGAGCCACTTCGCACCAATAGCACCGTCCACAACTCGGTGATCTGGGCATAAAGTTACGGCCATAATAGTTGCAACAGTCATTCTGAAATACAATTAAACAATCATATACTACTCAAATAGGAAGCAGTAGTAGAAATATATTCACAATTTATATGTGCATATATGCATAAAATCTACTTATAACTCACCCCTCGGGAGAGGAGTCATCGGGAATCATGCGCTTCTCTCCGCCGCCTACAGCAAGAATGCAGGCCTGGGGAGGATTGATAATTGCACTGAAGGATGAGATTCCAAACATACCCAAGTTGCTCACAGTGAATGTTCCTCCCTACAAATGTGATATATAACCAACATGAAATAATGGAGATCCAAAATCGATAATGGAACACTTTTAATAGGATACCTGGAATTCGTGTGGTTGGAGTTTATTTTCTTTGGCCTTATTAGCTAAACGTAAAACGTCATCATTGATTTCTAGAAGACCCTGTGAACCAGAAATTCAATCAGGAAACAATTATCAATAGTTGACTATAGTTAATTACAATCAGAAAACATTTGTACACGAACGAGTATACCCTGATAAATGTCTTACCTTAGCCTCTGCACTGAACACAATAGGCGTTATAAGTCCATTTGGAGTCGCTACAGCCACACAAAGATCGACACTATTGTATCTAAAACAGGCAAAGTTAATGACTTGATGATAACAGGAAAAGCATTGACAACTATGAACCATTACGAAGGAGCTTACTGTCGAATGAAGGATTCATTCCAGGCAGAATTGGCCTCTGGTATCCGCTTACAGGCAATGGCAGTGGCCTTGAGGACGAAGTCGTTGACGGAAAGCTTCCTCTTGCTGGCAGCTAGCTGCTTGTTCATGGATTCTCTAGCCTCCAGAATGCGGTTCATGTTGATCTCCACGGTGAGCTGATAGTGGGGGATTGACCGCTTGGATTCAGTCAGCCGCTTAGCAATCACCTGTTCGATAATAATCAAGGTGTCAGGAGATAGTACATAGCAAATAAAAAGCATATCTGGGTTCAGTAATCAAAAACCAACAAAATTGTTACATGTGAGCCATCAGGTAAAAGGCTATTTTTATATCGATTTGTTTTACAATTAAACTTAAACGAAGAACGGCTGGCCAAGGTTCATTGGCAATTTCTAAAATGAAATTCCGGACTTTTTCCAAAGCCATCTCAAGACTTCTTGTCAAAATTTGCGGGCTATTATTATTAACCGAAAATCACAGGGTAGAGTCTGTAAACTGATTATACAAATTATATAAATCATAAATAAAATTATTAATATAGGTATAACATTTTCAAACATCCACATTTGTCGAAAATTCCACTTTTGAAGACTTCTAAAGACCCCGCATGAACCCTGGGTGCGGAGGTTAACTTGCTGACTTTATTACCTGCCATAAATAAAATTTGTAAATGCTGTTAACACAAGGAGCCACGACTAACATTAGATTGTAAGATGATAGTTTCTGAACAACAATCCATTTTATGGATAGGTCTTAAAAGTTAGATATAAAACTCAAAAATCTGTTCAGGCGGCACTCCTAACCATACAAGCAGGGTAATGGACACATTCGCTTGTTACTTCCGCTCGTGATTTCTTGGACAAGGTCATCCCACGATAGCGAATCAGAAAGACTGACACCAAGAAGTTTTGCATTGTAAACAGTGTAGCAATAGAACACTTGTACTCACCGCCCTCATGCTACTAAGAGGAACATCCACAAAGCTAGCTCCGGCTGGCATGGCCGTGGTCATCATTGGCATGGCAGCAGGTGAACCAGAGGTGATTCCTCCCGCCAAAGCAGCCCTGACATCGTCCGCTGTGATTCGGCCTTCCGGTCCACTGCCCTGAATATTGACGCTATTTAGGTCCAAACCGGCGTCTTTAGCCAAAGTTCGAGCGAGAGGAGAGGCGATAGCTCGACCCGCTGTGGCGGCTGGTGGCTAGAAGACGGAGATAAAGATGAATAGAACCAAGAGGTTGGCACTAGATGGTCAATTATATCCACCAAGAAGACGGATGCACTGCCTATTCAACTAACAACCGCTAACGGTTCAGCCAAGTGAACTACGCGCTGCACACGTTGCTAGACAATAGAAATCACCACTTCAGAGTTAACCACTACTTACAGCAAGGACAGGGGCGGCTGGTGCCACTGGTGCAGCCACAGAAGCAGGCTTAGGGGCAGGGGAAGGAGCTACAGGAGGTGCTTCGGGAGCGGCAGCAGGTTCTGGTGGAGAGCTTGGGGTTGCGGAGGGAGTGAAATCTTTGAAGGCAGCCACATCACCTTCATCCTCAACGATCACCAGCAAATCCTGTGGATCAAGCGACATATGTTTGAGTTATGTAGCCAAAAATAAACTGCAAATAAGATTAACTTACCATCCCCACTGGTATATCTTTTGAGCCAGCTTTGAAAAGGATCTTAGCGATATATCCTGAATCACTGGCATCTAGTGACATGGTCGCTTTGTCCGTTTCTATTTCAGCCAATAAATCCCCTTCATCGATCTGTAAGAGAAGTATCGACACCTGATCAAGTGGTCACGTAGGACTAATATTAATTGAGGAGTGTGTATTCACCCTATCTCCTTCATTCTTGGCCCAGCTGACCACACTACCCGTCTCCATTGTTGGGGAGAGAGCCGGGAGATGTACCACCGTATGTGACGGATAGGCTGCAAACAGGGAAAACATAATTACATCAAAATTGTTCAACACGGAGGATAATTAAAATGCAGTTCTGGACGGCTCACATGAATATTGTCGGCATAATTGTTTGGATTGTAGCAATTCTTTTTGAGAAAGAAGACCCCACTTAATGGGTGCTGAGCTGGAACTAAAAAGGTAAAATAATTGATAAATGCATTTGTATTACAGATAAGTACAAACATGGTATACAATAATAATTGACTCTAAAACATTGTACTATGAAAAGTGTAAGCAAAACAATGAATCAAAAAATTAATATTCAGTAAATTAAATTAAAATCTCAATTAACTGAGTAAATGTTAGCAGAAAATGTGTAACAAACATGTCTTAGTTTATTTCTTTTAATTGTAAAATAATAAAAAATTTGTATCTAAGGTCCACTCGACCAAAAAGTAAAGTAAAATAAGTGTTAATTTTTTTTTAATTATATTTATTTCATATTTTATTTTAGATATTATATAATTTTTAAACAACAGAAACTATTCCCAGTAAATATAATGGTCACAGGAAATTTTAAAAGATAAGACTTGTGAAAAAAAAGAAGGAACTTATGGGGACCCCTCAGTAAAAAGAATAAAGGGCCTCTATACATAGCTTTCATGGTAGAAATCTAAGATTAAAGGGCTCTCATCATTACAAAAAATAAGGAAATCCTTTTAAATAAGGAAGAATCACATCCCTGTCAGGTCATGAAAATCTCATTAATCACATTTTCACTTTCAATTAGTCAACAAACAAATTTGTTAAAGAAAAAAACCGATTATATATTCTAAAATTTGATAAAATTGTGGGATATTTGGAGGGTATTCATAGTTATAAAATTTAATAAAGCGAACAATTATTAACTCCAAAATAATTTGATTTAAATGTTCGACAATTTTGTCATATTCATAAATAATTAGTTATATGTAATACAGATAATAAATATATTAGATAACAATTACTGTTTTAAATTTTAAAAAATTACCTGAAATAATTTTTCTAGAAAAATACTTTAATCAAAGATCAAGCATAACTTTTAGTTTTGTGATTGTAATAAATATTAATAGTTTAAAAGTTTTTTTTATAAATGAAGGTTTTATGTAAAAAGATATTAAAAAAATATGACTATGAAAATATTGAATAACTAAAAGGTTCATCCATTATCATGATTTAATTAATCAATGGCTTGTGCTGTTTGATATATTGCACTTCTCTAGTCTTTTGGTCTGTGTTGTCTTTTGCTCTGTCAAGGATAGGGAATTTAAGAGGATACTCTGGTATGTAATTATGTTTCTTTTGGTAGTGTTCAGCCAATGCACATGTAGAATTTTCTATTATTATAGCTTTCAGGTGTTCCTTTAATAGGGTATTGTAAGGGTATTCTCCAATATTTTTATCATCATTTGGAGACCATAACAACTCATAAACAATTTTTTTAATTTAAAACAGTAATTATTATCTAATATCTATATTATCTGTTAACGTTTTGTATTAATATAAAATTATTGAAAATTCAGATTATTTTTAAGTTAATTATTGTCACCTTTATTTACTTTTATAATTTATATATATTCTATAGCAAAAAAAAAACAAGTTATAAACTCCAAAAACAGCATCTGTTACACATAGTGTAAAATATCCAAACATAGTGTTCTTAAGGAAGCATTCATAAACACTTCTTTTAAATGTCTTTCATTAATTGCCTATTTGACTATTTTATTTAGTCAACACTTAAAACATTTTGGTATAATAAACATTTTTAATATACATTCTTTGAAACATTAAGACAATTTTAATAACTCACATTTAATATCTGTAATAAACTGTGTAAATTTTATTTAAACTGACTCTAAATTTGAAAGTACCTTTTATCTGACTATATGTACAAAAATCAGTTTAATGTATTTAACTGATGTAACTCTGCATAAAAGATATATTAGTTTGGGGAAAAAATAAATAAAACTGGAATAACTTAAAGCTGATTTATTATATTATGTTAAAAATTAAAAGCAAATAAAAAATTATACATTGTATTAGGCCAAAATTGAATAAAGTAAAAACAAATGATTTACAAATAAAAATTCGGATTTACATTTATTGAAAACATTCCTTAAAAGCATTCTCTAATATATAAAAATTGGCTGATTTATAATAATGTATAATAATATTATAATTGAATAAGTAATAATAAATGTTCCAAAAATGTGTCAAGACTTGATCTCCATTCATTTCAATAGCAGCTCCCAAAAATCTATATATAACCAGCATTCCATGTCTTTGTATACCAGATATGTTTGCCTTTTATTATTATTATATATAATTCTTGATTGTATGCTGGATATATCCTCCTAATGCTACATGGAATGCATGCTGGGCCTATATATAATTAATTATTCATACATGAACATGACTAAATATGAAACCTGATGCAAATGAATAAATATATATATATAGCAATTATTAAATACCACAAACTGCATAATATAAAGATAATAATATATACAAAAAATCAAAATTTCACTTAAGAATAACAATTTGATAAATGTTTGACACAGGGTTCCCACATTATTTTTATATCACTTTTCCTGTTTTTTTGGGAATTTCCAGCTGGCTTATTTTTCTGGAGTATGAAAATATGAAATAAATGCATAACTGTTGCAATTAAAAAATAGTTGAGTCTGCTTATACTGAATTACAAGGGACCTCACACAAATATTTTATATATTAAAATTTCAATATAATAGTTTTCAAAAAATATGAATGAAGCATCAGAATGCCAACTTGTGTGTCGGTATCCTAAATAGCATATTCTATGTGTATACCTAACATAAACCCATGTCTTTTTACTATGGCAATTGTAAACTCAATATTTGAAATAATTCCTATCTGTTGATATAAAATTTGGCTATGTGGGAGGTCTACTCTACACACAAAAGATCTTGGCAATAATTGCCATAAAAAATGTTCAGTATAAATGTATGAATTATTGAAATCAAACTATGTACCCATTTCTTGTTTTATTTTTATGGCAATTGAACATCCAAGAATTTAGATAATTCCTGTTTATATATATATATATATATATATATATATAAAATTGGACTTTACATGTCCAATAAAGATTTTAATATTTAATAATTTCCATAGAAAACAGTGATTTAAGTACCTACCTATCATTTTTCTTCTAATAGAACTTGGCCATTAATATTTTTTCCAGAAAATAAACAAATCTTCAAAAAAAAACTAAAATTTATTGGCAACAACAATTATTATGTATAATTATAGAGTCTTTATGATTAATATGTGGTGTCAAATAGATGGAATTGCAGATGATTTAATTTTTGATATTTAATTTTTGATTATATTGATTTATAATGTTTTTTCATGTTTTTGATGTTCAAGGTGTGGTAAACCAAGTGGAGCCAGGTCTTGGGGTTAGAAATAGGATTGTTTTAAAGCTTTGTATAAATCAGGCATGATTTTGGAGGTATTTAAAAAATATGGAAATTATTTTAGTGGGGGTCCCCTGGTCAGGGGGGTTAGGGGGGCCAAGCCCCTGATTTTTTTTGCAATATCAATGAGAAAATATTGAAATATGTATGATCTTGTGAACTTATCGCAGGTGACAACAACCA
>JAUZNC010049923.1:0-15509 GCA_034780395.1 Vannuccia rotundouncinata | reverse complement strand
ACTTTTAAATTGAAAACTGCTGAATATCAAATTCTCTTTCATAAAGTTTATTATCAATGAAAAAGCGAAAATAATGTGTGATTATTTTTAAAAGTTATTGTATTTTTGTAAATAATTTTATATTAAAATATTTTGATCTTATTGTATGGATTGTATTCTTGTGCATGTATTTGTTTCCGGAATAAAAAAATATATAATCTGTCATTATGCTTTCTTTTTTATAAATTGCAAGGAACACAATTGTAGTAATAAATTTGATATCAACATTTTCACATTTGGAGACATTGGTCTCCGTTTGATTAATGTTGAGTTACATGTATCATAATAGATAAGAAATTATTCAAATTATTGAAATGCACCCGCATACGTACTTGTATAAATAGGAACAAGTAAGATTCAGTTATAATAAGTATGGAAAATAAATATAACTCATTCATAAATAATATATTTTAAAAAGCAAAAATGTTTCTGGACGACTATCATATAATTAAAAGTTTGTTAGGGGACAATTATTATTATTATTAATAATAAAAATAAAATAAAATGAATTAATTAATAGAATAGAATAGAAAAGAAAAGATATTTGTTGGCACATTGTATACATTTTTAACATCCGAAATTTAGTTTATTTTAAAAATTAAACATCTTTTTAAAATTTTAATTAACACTGCAGAACGTTTAAAAGCTTTTAATTCAATATCAATGACATTTTCGTAGTATTTATACAATCAAATTTTATTTATTTTTTTCTATTAAAGCATAATTCAAAAATTTTGTAAAATGGTTTGTAACCATGTAACCATGCAAAGAACAGTTAGAAGTTACATCTTAAATACTTTTGGATACATTTTTTCAAAAAAACTACTTTTATGCATTTTATATTCATATGGTGCAGGTCATTATAAAAATACTTTTATTTTGTAAAGATGATATTTGAGTTCGAATCCAACAAACCTAAACAGGAATCCCTTAATTCAGCTACCCTGGAACTTTGAAATTGTTATATAAGTTCTTAAAATAGATTAATTGAATCTGTATTAGTTAAAAACTTGTTCAACCAAATCAAAATTTATCGATATTTAGTTCAATATTGAACGTTTTTTTCTTTTTTTCTTGACTTTTATTGTTCCTCAGTTTAAAAATTTCAAAACATTATCTTATATCATATAATGAAATCGGATAAAAGAAAAAAATTGATTGTTAAGTAAGATGTAATTCCAATATAAAGGAGTGATATAATCTTTTTAATTTCTTAAAAAGTACAACGCCGAATGTATGCAGCCATCTAAAAAGCTTAAGTAAAATAAAGTTTAAAAATTTATTAGTAATCTGAATACAGCTTTTAAAAAAGCTTTTAAATAATATTATATATTAAATAATCCCAATTTAAAATATAATAAAAACATTATTGGAGTATTCCATATTCATGTTTTAATTATGACTTCAAAATTTGGTATCTTCAAAATATTTTCAATTTAAACGTCAAAATATAATCAATGTGGTATGAACAAATCTATTGAGACAGTAAAAAAATGTTTGAAATTATTAATAATATGTGTGTGTTACTACTACTAGTTCAAGTATACTATTGTGTTTTAGGAGAATTTTGTTACATTATGAAATATATATTAATATCTGATATATTATCATTTTAAATGTGAATGTAATTCTAAAATTTATATTTAATATTACTTTTTAAAAATTAAAAGAAAATATTTTACTGCAATTTACTACGTGATAATTAATTTCTCCGAATTTCCATTGAAAAATGTTTATTGTTATGTAAGATAATTTTTATCAAAATTTATTTAATAATAAATCAACAAACAACAAGTTTAAAAGCTAATTTAAAAAAAAATCATTCATTTCCTTTTGTATTCTCAAATAATCTAATAAAAAATAAGTTTTTCTTGATATTATCTCACACATTATTCCCTTCCATCTGATGCCATATAATCAACGTGTTTCCTCTTCACGTGTAGAAACATCCAGGGTGAGATGAAAGCTAACTTGAAGATTAGTAATAAGGCTTTTATTCTTCTTACTCTTATACTTATGTTGTCTATTTTCTTTCACACCTAACACCTCGAGAAATTGACAATAAGTCTGCTCTTTCGCATTCACGTTTAAATCTGGTTATTTAGTTTAATTAATTCAATAAATCTTATTTAATTGTCAAAAAATTATAAAATTTAGTATATAATTAATATTAAAAACGGATTAGAATATAACGTCATGAAATAATTAATTAGAAACGTTTTCTAAAGTTAAAACAACGTTTTCTATGTGTCATACAAAATTCCTCATTTCAGTCATATGGGAAACATTTATTTATTTTTAATATTTTAAAGAAAATAACTACAAAAAAAGTTTTTGTTGTTGTTTATACATAAAGCACAATTAATGAATAACCACTAAAAATCAAATCAAGGAATACAATTTATGTAATACATACAATTAAATAAATAGATAAAATATAACATGTATATTTTTCATTCTGAATATAATTTGTATTTATTATAACTTATTAATTCTTATTTATTGCTTATTTATTTATTAATTAATTAATTATATGTAAATATAATTTGTTTTAATTTAGTGTAAGTTAGCGTCAGTTATATTGATTTTATTTACTTGAAGTGAGTTTCAATCTTAGAGTTTAATAATACATTGATTTATTGATTTATAAATTGGGGTATACTTCATACTTTTCTTTCTTCTGCATGAAATACCTAACGCAGTCAAAAAAATGTGTCAATTTTGTATGCACAAATCTCCAACTGAGCTCTATATACTCTGAAACCAAGTAGAGTTTCATGATATTTCACTTCTTGTTTTAAGGTGTCATGTAGGTATTTACAAAATATATTTATAAATTGTCGTTTGCTTTTATTGTAAACGTTATTCTACTCCTATCTAAACTTCCGTTGATTAAATAATATGGGAAATGTTCATGGTTTTCACATGTCCTATGTGACCAACGATTTTGAACTAGTGATACGATCCTCAAAAGAATTGGAATATATTTTGCAAAAGCGATTCCATGCTACCGGAGGGGATCTTACAGAGAAAGCCAATTCCGCTCGACTCCCGAATGGATCATCACTGCCGAGGTCCCTTCACAATCGGATAAGTCGTCTTGTCCGCGAACGGAAAGCTCTAATTCATGACATGAACCATAATAAAATTGCCAATCGGTCGGAATTTATCCAAGAGTTTGAAGCTGCCAAGAGGGAAATCAAGGAACTTCTTCGAACACCTGGAAGGGGGAACCAGAAACCCTGCGCGGTTCAATAATTTCGAAATATTAAATAGTTGAATCTTTATTTTGTGTAATTATATTTCAAATATAATTTTAATGGAATTCTGTGAATTGTAAACAAACGATATTTGAATAATTTATGTGTATGATTCGTATTGATATATCGGTGAATAACTCTTTAATCATACCATTATTAATTTATATGTTTATAATCATTTAAAAATTTTAATTACTAATCCAAAGTAATATTCATTCCTTATTCGTTTATTTCGTTTATTCCTTTTATATATATTTAAATATATGTATTTAATAATTATGAATAATTAAACAAATATATATTAATTATTTTAGAAAAAAATACTACAAATATAATATCATTAAAAAAATAATTTTATTATTTTATAATACTGTTTTTAGAGAGTAATATGGTAAATTCAAGTTGAATTTTGTACATTGTACTAATTTATCATTGACGAATAAAGAGAAAAAATATGGTAAAGGACATTTTATAATGAATGAATAATATCTTGAATCGAAGTGAAATGTTTATATAATAAAACACAATATAATAAAAATAATAATTTTACCTTTTTAGTTTGTTGTTTTGCGTTAATATAAATTTTCAAATAATTAATTTTGCTGATTTATTAGTTTTTATTTATTTTTAATTTAACGTGTTTAATTGTTTTCTTAACCATACATACTCAAATATTCCCAATATACTCAAATATTCCCAATATACTCAAATATTCCCAATATACTCAAATATTCCCAATATACTCAAATATTCAAGAATATGAATGAAGTATTCTTAAATTTGAATATTAACATTAATTAAAGTATTAAGTAATAAATTTGGTCAAATTATAAATTTAATTATTTGTTTAAATTAATAAATTGTGAACACATTTTCGATGTAGAATAATTATTACAAAACTAATTGTTTTAAGTTTTTTAAAAATTTTATTCAATTATTTAAATTTTATTTAGTTTAGAATATTTAAATGTATTGCTGTACCATCATAATTATTTATACGATGCAAACTCCAACAGCATAATTTATTATTATAAACACGTAATCGTATTTATATAAAAATATTAATCCTTTTGTAATAAAACAGATAAAACTTAAGTCAAACGTATTCACTGCATACAGCAAAAACTTTATATAAATTATTCGCATTTAAAACAGTTTTGAAATGCGATGCATTCAAATTAAAATTTACAAAGTAATCAATTCATTCAAATTATAAAATGTGATATTAACTTTATAAAATGTCGAAAATAACATCGAAAACATCGAAAATAAAAAGTAATGAATATCAAATTTATAGCTAATAATGTGTATCTCTTAACAAAGAAATGTTATAATTGAGTTATTGTATCTTTATTTTGAATTTAACCGTTAAAAAATATTGTATTTGAAAAAAAATTGGAAAAACATTGGCAAAATTGGCAGCGTCTTATGAAAATATATTCAAACAAAAATTATGACTTTCCTTATTAGTATTTACAATGTTGCATTGGTTATACAATTGTCCCTAAATTAAATAAATAAGTAAAAAATGTATTCTGACTTTTAATTTTTCCGATTGATTTATAATTTGGTTGAAATTTTATTTTTATTTTTAATATTAATTTTATTTAAAATTAATTAATATAAATAATCGAACAACGACGTTACCATTAGCAATTATTTTAAGAATGATTAACTATGATATTAACAAAAAGTATTGAAAACGTTATACATGAAAAAAAATTCCGTCACCTTTTGCGAGAATCATATCATAAATAAACAAAAACTGCAAAAGCACTGGCATGCCTAATTATACAGGGCTAGTAAGCAGACTTCCTTAACAGATGGGAAAACAAAATCCAGAGACCTACAACATGGTTCACCATGAGGTTAAAACCGGAGACACATAATAGCTTAGCATAAGAACTTGTCTAATTTTTTACTTCCAATTATATGCTAGAGATGTGTCGATGCTGCCAAATATGTCGGCATTTTCTCTTCATTTGGAACATATAGGTCAATCATCTTTGGAAGGGGATCATTAGTAAAGAGGTATATAGAGCTACCGTTTTGGGTAACTCCCTAGCTATTTGATTTCCTATAAAGAGAATTCATTCCGCTTCTTCTGTTATTATTCAAGGAATGATTTGAAGAGGCGATCGATCACCAATCAGAGGAAAATAGAATTTCCTTCGGTTTTATTTTGCGCGACATCATTTTCTTCCTTTTCTTTATATTCAGTATTTCAGTAAAAAAATCAAGGAAACATTGAAATTTAGATATGCTTATCTGTTACTTATTGCAAAGGGAAAATACGCCCTGGATAATCATTTTGAGTATGTTTTTATTTTGGATTTTACTTTTTAAATTAGCAGATTCCAATTGTTCCAAAATCGAAAAAATAATACCAACCGCAACTCAACGATTGTCGCCAAGCAACAGGACAGATTTGACCTTGAAACTCATCTCGGTGATTACAAAACAGCCTTTGTCGGGTAGACGTTTCCATCTTGAGGAGGATTATAAAATAGTTTTAAAAGCATCTAATTTTCAGATCATTGAAGATGTATTCGTTTGGGTTCTTCCTTACAATGAGCCATTAGATGTATCCGCCGGAAAACTCGGTAAGTGTGACATATTGATCCTGACTGATACTAATACTTATTATGTATGTATGTATATATATATATTCACACGAAAGCTGTAAAAAATAGTATATTCAAGAGCGTAGACAGGTTAAAAAATTTGGTGTGTTTTTTAGTTATTTCATGATGGTTATGTCGGAATTCTGTATCGAACCGGTTGTGCAGAAGAGCATGCCAGACTTTCAACATTTTCTGTTTAAAGCTACATTTAGGACTTTTGAACATTTAATTTTTTGGCAAATATTTCGGCCCTGGTTTTCAAAAAAAATATAACGATAATATATTTCTAAATAGTTAAATTTTAGGTCTTCCCGGACATCTGTGTTTTTCGCTAATATTCACTGTAATTGAATGAAACTCGACATATATAATGTTGGTATGTATACAACCCCTTTTTTCAGAAACTGATTGTTCCATTAAAAATATAATTTTTTTTTCAAATAAAACACTTACATTAAAATAGTATCTTACGATTATTTGCTCAAAGATTACTAAATGACGACAGCCTTTAAAAATAGAATAAATTGATAATGTACAATATTTCAAACAATTTAAATATAATGAAATACTTTCGGAAAAATGTAAACCATTCCCAACTAAATAAAATATATTTGACATACTGTGACTCACACATACCCAGTTTTGACAATTTATATTTAAATAAAAAGTTTTTCAAAACAGCCAGCATTAGGAAAACTGTAAGGCTTTCTCATTTTTTTTCTCAACTTTTCATCTTCTTATATTCAAGCTTTTCGGAATATCCTTGGATTTTAAATTTACAGCTTTAAAAGTATTTAACTAATTTTAAAGCTTCTTATTCTTCTTATAACTCTGATATAATAACTCAATTAAACCATACTGACAACCTCCCATTTGCCAGTTTATCTCTCACTAATATAAATTTGGACTTTATATTATCATTGGTAAATCCTTGTAATTTTCAGAACTAATTGACTACCCATCAAACAACGAGTAGCTTATAAACTATGTGTCATATCCAAAGTCGAATGAAGATTATACAAGAAAGCCAAACTCATTGCTTTTGTTTAATGTTGATTAATTACACCTAAATTACGGCTTATATTTTTCTTTCATTGAGATCCTACTAAAAGGTCTCTAAATATTTATAATTTGTCGTTCATATTCATTAATTCACAATATATAGAACTACGCATGAATAACATAAGAGGTAGATAAATATCTGGTAATTTATGTCGTTACCAGGACGATGTATATATCTAAGCCAGTGAGGCTATATTATAATACTAGACAAAAGGCCGAAAAATGCAAACTATTAGTTTCAAAAAATCTTTATTGTTTTATTCAGATGCGTATTTCATATACCTACATAGTCCTCGTTTCAATAACTTGTAACCCCCATGCTACATTTTTATATTTTCAAGATAAGTTCAATGTGAAAGGAGGATACACAATGATGCCAACCAACCAATCATCGTTCTGTCACAGCGTGGCCCATTTCCGCCTCTATCCGCATCCAATCAGAAGCTTCACATTAGAATGGCGCGCTCCAGGACGAGATGGTGCCGTCTGTGTGGAGATTCGAGTAACAGTTGGACAAAACAGACTTTCGAAGTTTATGAATGCTGTTAAATGGACACAGCTGAGGTATAACGTTGAATTAACAGAATAATAAATACAGTGTGGAAAGTCTGTTGAATATTTTTAAATTCTGCAGTTTGTAAAATTCCTTCCCGCCGTGTGGAGATTAATACTTTTTCAATTTAATTACTGATATCACTAATGCATATTTTTAATTTCTTGACTTATCAAATTTTAAGTCAGACAAGTGGATAAAGTTAGACAGTAATACTTAAGAGAGTAGTAAAACATTTTATTACATGCTATAGGATACATTATTAGTAAAAAACACTTATAATCAAAAAGATATTTGATATTTGTCCGCATATGTTCGACTAAATATTCATAGACATTTTGTTGCATTACTGTTGCACTTAAAAATGAAGAATTTCCATTATATTATAATTAACCGTTAAACATACATATAATATTCAATATATATAGATATATTTGAAAGTATCCTATTGAATAGTATTACAAATATTTCATGCGGAAAGATAATAAATACTATGTTTATTCGTTTTTACATTATATGCAAAATATAGAATTGATTTTTATCTCTATTAATTGTAATAAAGAATGTTATTTGTGTATTCTATAATTATATAGGTAAGGTAATCTGAGAGAAAATTAAATAATATAGAAATAAACAGTATTTATTAAATAAGTAGATACAATTAAAAAAAATATATGGTGTGTTAAAATGTGTATATCCTACAAGAGAATTTGTGTCCATTTTATGTTGCATATAAGACTATAAGTTTTTCGCACAAATATATGGTACCTATTTCTTAAATGATAATTCTGTATAAACTTTTGAGGACACACGAGAAAACGGGAAAATTATGTGTGTATAAATAGATTGATACCTGGGAAGGAAACAGGAAACTGCATCTGTAGAATTGTGTTTCTGTTTCTTTGTGTAATCTTTAATCGTACGACACATTTGTTTTTCCGATTTTCTCGTTTTTTTCACTATAATTTGACATTGACTTAACGTTTATAGAAAAATGATCGTATCAGCAAACTTTTTATTCATCTCTTCTTGCTGTAAGTGTCAGAAAAAGTATTTATTTGTTGTAAGCAAACAATGTATTATAGTTTTTTTTTAAGTTTTATACAAATTGACGGTAGAATAATTATTGAGCAAAAATGTTTTTTTTTCAAAATTTTACAAATAATAACGAGAATGCATGTCACCGGAAAAGGATTTTAACACCAAAGTTAAACTCCAAATTCTACCATCATGGTAATAAAAAAAATAATTATAGAAGATAAAAATAAGGTCATGTAAGGCCATAACTATTTCTTTTACGTTGATTATATAATATATACTTATGTATCATTCTCACAGTAACTTATATATAATTCTAACGACATGATGATTCACTAAATATAATTAATTTGTATGACCTTTTTATTAAAATATTATGCTTTAATATAGAATGCATATTAATACTTTATAATATAAACATAGTCTTTCAAGAATTTGTTTTTTTATAAAAATATTCTGTTTTTTTATTAAATGTATAAATTAATATATTTTTAGATTTTATCGAAATTAATAGAATTTAGTATATAAATAAATTTTAAAATAGTGCATTAATACTTTTTTTCCAAGTGAAATTATTCCATTCTTTATTAACTTCATTTCCCAAGACAATTTTAGAGAAACAGTAGTTTATCTAGTCCATGGGGAAATTCGTAATTGAAATGATGCAGATGATAACCGGAAAATCAATATTGCAAGTTCGTAAGTTCTGTTATGTCCTAAAACTTTTGGTTTATTTTCGAGTATATAAATGCAAATATAAAGATTTTCAATATCATAATAATATTGTTATGATCTTAATATTAGAACTATAATTTGCAGACAAATAATTGATAAGTATGAACAAACATAATTGTACTGTTCTCAACATTTTCAAAAACTAATTGAAATCAATCTTGAAAAATCAATTTTTTTCTGATTTCAATTACAATAATTCATCACATAATACATTATATTATATTATAAACAAAAAAGTCATTTCAAAAAATATATAACTTATACAAGTAGAAGAAAAAGCTAGTTGACTTGAATATATTTCAGATAATAAAATCACATAATAATAATACCTATCCTTAATTAATTATCTTTACAGTCGTTATGTCTGTCGTCTTCATCCGCCCAACGAAAGGCCTTCAATTGCTGTTCAGCCATGTTGTGCCTCTCATTCACCGGTGTACAAACTGGATCTCATAGGATATGAACTGGAGAACATTTTGCAGTTGGACCAGTTGCTAGGTAATGTCTGATACAAATAAATTAAATCAATCTGAAAATTATAAAGTTTTACAAAATGTGGATATAAAGCAAGAATTTTCAAAGGAATTCTTAAAAATGGAATTAAAATCTTAGTTATGAATATTTAAAACGTTATTTATGTAATATTTAGCAATTTTATAATATTTAATAATATAGTTAAATAATTAACTGAAATTTACAATACAGTACATAAATATTCCTATATACATTTGTTTAAAACATTGTCATTATAGTTAGAGTATATTTTATTCCATTTTCAGTTCATCTAATTGATTCTTCCCAAAATAAATATAAATCATAAAGCTGTTTACCTCCCATTACTGTTTTTAACTGAGAAAAAAATAGTTGTGTAAATATAGTAATCTATATGTATGTATCTATACAAAAGAGATAAAGAGAGGAGATGGTTAGACGAATTATTAGAGGTGTTCATTGATGATGACGTTCAATCTGTCAAAACATTTTTTGGGAGGTTAACAGGTAATAAATAGATAATAAAAAATCGCATGGAGTATGACAACCTCAAACTCTTTTGGACGTAGATAGAAAGGAAACATAAAAAAGTTTAGGAACCAAAGCTCACAGCTTCCACTTAAAATTCAAACGTCAAAATAAAATTATTAATGTTAGAGAAGATTTCGATTGTTCAATAATTTTATTCGCAACTTTCAGGAACTATAGTTACAAATTTTACAAGGGTCGCTATCTGGAATCAAACTGAATTTAACTGCAATCTTTGCGAATACAATAAATTGAAGAACACCATGAATAGTTTTTATTTCCATTCTCAATATTGATAGTAACTTTTACATGTCCAAACTCGAACGTATGTAAAAATTAATTTAAATAAAAGGGATTCTTAGTGAGCTAATACAGTAATACACTAAGTCGTATTGTGAATTATCTGCCAATTCACACCTTACTGAGGATAACAAAGTCTCAAAGAAAGTTGACTATGCATTAATCAATGAATTAATATATTCTATTAATGCATACAAGTATATATATGTATATACAAGTGATATATAGATATATATTTATGAATGTACCTTTTGATAACAGGTATGTATTGTTTAATGTTTATTGTTTAATGAGATAAATTGTTTTTACAATACTAATGATCTTTTTAAATGTTTCAGAATAAATTTTAATAGCTATTTTCCAACTTAGCATAATATATATATATATATAGGATAAGTTAATTTCTTATTTGTATTGCTATAATTATTTGGATATATCTATTATATAGTAATTACGCAGAATTCGCTCTCTAAAGATGGTATAATAATACAATTATGTTATAATATCAAAAGCATGTCAACTCCGATAATATTTACATGATTTAATTTTGCTTACGAATTTGACTTTTTAATATATTACACAAAAGGCATCTTTATCTTTTAATAGTTTTTTTTTTTAATTTTTTGAAATAAACTTATATTATACTAGTGCTATAATATTTAATTATTAGATTTTTAGATTATTTCATAATGTTTTGTTGTTTTTATCTGGAATATATTATAAAATAGTCTCAAATGTATTTGTATTGATTGCTTATCTCGTATTGATCACAGGGGTCACACACGATGTTAACTATGTTCTCTGGGATGATGAAACTTACGCTAGTGAGGGAGTTCATCTTCTTTCGGAAGGTCAATCACTCGACCAATTGGCCAGTGAAATGTTCTTTATTGGTGATTGGCACATTCTCACCATTGTTCGCGCAAGACAACTTCACGGCGTTACCAATATTGCTCAATCAGCACTTTTCAGGTGAGTTATTCCATACCAAATTTTTCATAATTTAAAATTTATTAAAATTGACATATTTTACTTCATAATTAAAATAAAATAATTAACAAAGATACATATTATTTTTTTCCAACATGTAAAAAAATTCCGAAAATCAATGTTATACTCCCTATTTAGGTACTAAAAATCTTTAAAAATAATGTTTACATGTAATTGTTAATAGGGGATTATATTATTTCTATAAGATTCTTTATTTTGTTGATTTTATAAATCAATTTTCAAACGATAAGTGGATTTTCTGATAAGTTTACTTTCCGTAAATCAGCGATCATTTAAAAATTTTCAGTGTGAATTCTACGCATCATCTTCTCACATTTCTGTCACGTATCCTGCTATCTCCTGATTGGTTTGTTGGTGCCGCTGCTATTGATCTGTGCTCAGCCGACTGCCACTGGAAAAAGACTGTCAGTTTTGACCTCTTTGCCTGGGACAGTGGAACCAAAGATGTTGACAATAGGTATGTACTAGCTGACGTATGAGAGAACATCCTAAAGAGGTTACATATTATTTTAATTACACGCTGATTAAATATCTGATTTAGTGATACTGTATATCTAAATTGGTATGGTTCTCAGATCCTATAACTATTATATATCTGAACTTATATTATGAATTGATGAGAAAATATATTAAGGAATTTTTCAATTCATAATTTTTAATAATTTCCATGAAATTTAATACATTTAGGAATAACATTTAAATAAAATATTTGTTATTTAAATTAAAGTTTTGCATTTTAGTTTATCAATTTTAAAGAAAAATATTAAACCTTATAATAACAATTATAATTAATTATTCAGAACATCATTAAATATACATATATTCATTGAATCTGATGTATAAATATCTTCTTTAGTTTTTGAAAATCTATTTTTAACAATTGAAAATTATTATATTGCATCAATAAATAAAGATACTATTTTGATTTAAATCTATTTAAGACCATACACGCAAGAGAAAACAACAAACTTCCTGCCAAACAGAATACAACCGCTTCGCTTGAAAAACGTCCGTGATCATCCAAGCTTTTCGTGGCTCAATCCATCGCTTCCAGTTGCTTCATTAAGATTAACACTTTTGCATTTCCTTGGATACTTTCCAACCTGATACATGGCTCAAAGATTTCGGCAACAGGACGCCAGACATTTTTGAGAAGTTTAATTATTTTCGGGGTTTTAGTTGTAACATCAGTTGCAATCGAAAGAAGCAATATAGATTTTGTACAAATAGTAATGTGGGAATTTTATTTATTTTAAAATATCAAAAATATCGGAATTAACCAATATATTTTCATCTTTCCGATATTATTTTACATTTCAATTTCACAACATTATGGATCTGGATTTTAAAATAATTGAAATATGATATTTTCTTGATTTTGTTTTCTTTTTAATTTGACAATTTTGTTGATCGATCAACGACTGAAATATGACAACCATTTCAATATTTTGTAGTATTTACAATGTGATAATATATATATAGATTATAGATATAGAGAAATTTACTTTGAACTCAAATAGTGTTTATTTATCTAGAATAAAAATTAAATGTTATTTTCCAATTACAAAAACTTTTATTTATGTAACTGAATATTTAACCGCTATAAATAGAAAGTTGTAAATTTTTGTGACCGGAAATATATTTATATTTAACTTATAACTACAATTAATATTTTTGTTAATTCAGAAAAGAAATTATGTGTTTTATCTATACGTATTTTGCAATTTCCTAATCTTTTATTAGTGTTTTGCTATTTTCTATAAATCCTTAAGTACCAATATGATTTCAATAGGTAGTTAAAAGTACTGAATGCATTTATACTACTAATTGCTATCATAAATCAATATTTCAATTTATTTAACATGTTCAAAATAAAAAAATAATATTTCAATTATACGAAAGATTTTAAATTTAACTTTAATGATAAAATCCTTACATTATAAGAAAACTTAAACACAATTATATAAAATTACGATGTTTGGATTTCAATATTAATGACGTTTTATAACAGTTTATTAAAAAAGGTAAAATTTATCTAAAATTACGTTTTTCCAATTGACACATATCGCACTTTTAAAATATTTTACACAAATTACATTTTGGGAACGGGATGACAGAGTGTTGTCTCGGACCAGGTTCGAGCCCACCCTTGGACTCTCTCGTTCCTCGCTCTCGTTCAGCGACCTTTAAAGTGTTTGCTTGGCTGATCCACTCTGAATACAGACTTCGAGGCTAAATTAATAAAATATATAAGGGTTCGTTCAATATTTATGATTTACAATTTTTAAATTTATATTAAATTTATCTCATGTTTGATATTTTCAGAAATTGTCATTAATAGTAAGAATATTAAATAAAATTTTGCTCTGCTATTAAGCTTTAAACGTTCTTATTTTTAGTGGATAATATTACGAAAATATTCTTTTAAACAGTCTTAAATTGTGTCGTTTTATTTATTGAAATTTATCATTGTATTGTATAATGAAACCATCTTTTTGGGGATAAACTAACGTAAGTGTGTATTTTCATAATTAAAACATTTATTATAATTATAATATGACAATGCACACTGAAAAATCCGCTTCAAACATAACTCAGAGTAATGTTAAATTATTTGTAAAAAATCAAATCCAAGAGTAAAGGCATTTAAGATTGTTCATACATATATAAAGAAAATATAGATAATCAACAAGAGACCTTTTACAAGATAATTGCAATGTCCGGTTTGAAATTTTATTCACAGTAATATTATTCATTAGGTATTGTTATAGTCAATTGTTGATTTTATGTTTCAACACCCTGCATATTCTTTTCTAGTTTTTTCTATACTTGCTTGCACTATTTTTGAGTATATTTAAACACAGACAATCTTGTTAATTGGACGTTTTTCCAAAGAGATGAAGTTTTATTATAGATGGCAGCGTTTTTATTTAATTTATTATTTAGAAATTTTCCCACGGTGGATGATAATAGCAAAATAAATATTGCCTAACTTTGGAAGCCCGTTCATGTGTATTATATTGAACAATTTTGTTGACACCTCAGCTACATACACAGACGCTTGGAAAGACAATAAAACTGAACTCGGAAATAGAAAATTTCATTTCAAGAAAAGTTATCCAAAAATTATTTATTAAGAAGTATTCTTTCAATGATGACACATATAACGAACCATTTATCAAAGAAGATGTTAAAGTGAAAACATGAAGAAGTCTGTGTTAAAAAGCTTACTTGAACTCTTACTAATAAGTTTTGCCGCGAAAGGAGATGTTCGGTGGCCGGAGCAACTTCCTAATTCATGTGGCGCCACTTGTAATAACTCGACAGTAATGAGTCAGATTTCTTTGGACAATTTTAGTGCCGTCTATTGTGCAAATCTCTGCCTGTATGATGGATGTTGCTTTCTTCAATATATTGCCAGCATTCGAAGATGCACAAGGTATAAGATTGTTCTAAATAATCATCTATGTTAAATAATGTTATGCGGAATTATAAGCATTTCAAAATATGTACCTAAATAAATATAAAATAGAGAAAAGTTTAATTAAACCAATGTGGAACAATAATAGCAAACAATATAATATTATTCAAATATATGACAAATTGTATGTTTCAATAATATTTAATATTATCGTCTTGTTATCAACAACTTCTAGCTCTTATTAATTATTGTATATTTCACCTTTTTAGATATTTTTTCTCTGCAATAAACGAAACTGAATGTTGCGTGATACAATTAAAATATAATCCCTTTCTGAGTAAACTAAACCAAGAAATACAATATAAATTAAATAGAAAGATACAAGTATACAAACATTTTGACGTTACGTCTTTGTCAGTGTAATAAATTTAAATTTCTAAATTTAC
>JAUZNC010049912.1:0-15512 GCA_034780395.1 Vannuccia rotundouncinata | reverse complement strand
GTGATAGCACATGCACAGTCATTGTTTAAGAGTGATAGCACATGCACAGTCATTGTTTAAGAGTGATAGCACATGCACAGTCATTGTTTAAGAGTGATAGCACATGCACATTTATTGTTTAAGAGTGATAGCACATGCACAGTCATTGTTTAAGAGTGATAGCACATGCATATTTATTGTTTAAGAGTGCAGTCAATAATTACCTTCTCAGAAATATAACGTGAACCAGCCGATTCAGCCATTTTGGTTGTCATATCATCCAGTTTAACATCAACATTTGCTAATCTTCGACACAACTGGCACACCAGCTTAAGCACGGAAGTAAGATTCAAGCCAAATCGGTCCAATTTCAGTAACAACGAAGAATCACAAGTGGCACTTAATTCACCTCGCAGCTGCAACACACAAGTTAGTCAAATGTAGTAAAATCTAAAGTTATTTATCATCTATAAAAGCTTTTTCAGATATATTTAGACAAAATATCGAAATTCAGAAATGTACAAAGGAGGGAAATATAATGACTTAACACAAAAATTCATTTAATGAAAATAGAAAGTTAACTCTTTTTGATAGCTCCTCCGAAAATCATTTCTATTCTTAATAAATTGTTATTGGAGGTGTTAACACTCTAAGTACACCTTAAGTTGTCTAAGGTTGTAGCACAGTAGTTTTATGAATTATTTAATTATTATATGTTTAGTGACTAAATAAATTTATAGATCACAACGTTCATTTATCAAATTTATCAACAACATTCGACAATAACCGCAATTGTAAATTCGATATTATTTATCAATAAATTTGTGAAATATTCAATAAATATACTTTGTGAGCAGTCTTCTTATGTTCTGCATTTTGACGTTGTAAAAGGTTGATATCTTGTTTCAATGTTTTCAAGGTTTCGTGAATTATCGACACCAAAGATAAGCGAACTTCATTCTTTGGTGTGTCACAAATAGCGGGGTCCCAGAGTGCAGTGGATTGTGGCTTCTTAGGAGAATTTCTAAATTAAACATTTGATATACAATGAAAGTCTAAACACATGTAGACAATTGGTCATATTTTTAGGAGCTAAAATTGCAAACAAATTAATTGGCGGTTGAGGCCAATTTTATATTTTTAACTAAAGAGGAAGCCCATGGAATCCATATAGAAAACAAAAAATCGTTTAGAATTTCCACTCAGCAAAGAATGATCATTGTTGGGTCATGCAAAACCCGCTGTACAGACCTTGATAGCGCTTAAAAACAAATTAATCTTGCCTTTCCTTTTCTGATAATTCCATTTGAAATAATAAATGGCACACATCCAAATCTTGTAGAATATGACACCACGTTTGAAGGTTGGTTTATCGATAACCAGAAAAACGCTACTTCTCAACTCAATTGGTGACTTCACATTTATTATCACCATGGTGTCCATCTAACGTCTTATAAACTTGCACATCATGACTGGATCTTTCGGCGATCCTGCAGAATTCGGCCGTAAAATCGATACGGCCGGCTTTGTATCGATTGTATTGACTTTATAACATTTAATTTACGGCCGATTTGTGCAGGATCCTATATAACTATTATAATTATGTCTAATTAACGAACATACACTTTTAGTTGTTATAAATGCTTGTAAAGTAATGTCAGGATATATAATTTTTAGATAAGATGGTTGTTAAGTTGGCGGAATATATATTGTGGTACCTACCAAAGTTCATACGCATTACAATAAAATTAAAGACTTTTTCCAGACATTTTGACAAAATTTGCGAACTTTCGACTGTGATAATATATGTATATATAAATATTAAATAAAATGAATTATAAAATTTAAAAAATCCACATTTGACAAAAATTCCACTTTTTCCAGACTTTTCAAGACTCTGTATGAACCTGTATATCGAAATAAACGACCCCCTTGTTAAAAATTTTGGCGGAGCGAATCCTAGCTTTAAAAACTATATTTTCATCTATACCGTACACACTAATATATATCTGTTGTCGCTACATTTACCGTTTCTTGACAGTTATTATATTATCGATAATTGCACATTAAATAAATATTAAACTTAAGTATCCAAAGCTTAACTTTATTTTTATTATTAATTAAGTACCTAATAAAATAAAATTCGTAAAAACTTACTCTGAAATCGCTTGTTCATAAGAATCATCTGATGAAAGAACAAGCATCATTTGAATATAATGTTGAACATTTCGTTCAGGGGGAATAACCACATAAACAAATATAGAATCAGGCAACTCATTTGCTAAGCCTATAATCTTGACGTCATTGAGTTTCTCTGCATCACATTTGAGTCTAGATTGTCCAACCATTCGCCAATCAATACGGCCCACTTTTCTTTTTTCTTGTGGTACAGATAACACCGTATGATTGGACTCCTTTTGTACAGGTGTAGAAAAGTCGTTTAATCCAGAATGGGGCAAAAGTTTCATCGGAGTTATATCTTTGGCCTGCACGGTATGAGCTCGATTGAGGCTCGTTAACTTGCGTAATAGAGAATCAGCACTGGGTTTGGGTGGTACAAGGGGAGGAGGTTGAGTGCAGTTAACAGATTTCATAATGCTTTTAGTGGGGGTAGCAATAGTATTCAGCGTACTGGATGAAGTTTCAGATAAAGGTTTTGCTTGTGCTTCTGGTGTTTTCACTGGTAATGATACTGTTGAGGACTTTCTATAGTCCCCTCCGTAACCTCGACGAATACTTGGTGGTCGTTTGTTGAAGTAAGAGTCTGGATGAAAACTGAAATCAGAAAGTGTCGGATCAGACATCACAAATCATAGAAATAGACGCAGATCTATTCAACCAAATCACAAGTGTTAACTATACGTGCTATTAGAGCAAGCTAATAGCACTAACAAACGCACAGTAATGCATCATTTGTGCTCAAATATCAATGACTCAGTTTTATTTTCTATATAGAGTAGATATAGAAGCATTTGTAACTTGCTTCTAATTGGATAGAATCGTCACAGCATTGACATTAGACTATAGTGTACTTAGTGAATGGAACAAACAATACGCCTTCATCCACATCTGGCTGCCGTATTAATTTATCAAGTAGCCTATAATTTATTTTAAGTCAGTTAATAAAAGGTGTGTTTTATTCATTATTTAAAAAAATAAGTTTAATATTAAGAAATAACTAAAACTGTTGATAAGCAAAAATGTATAAAAACTGCAAACGTTATAATTAGTTGTCGTCAATAAATATTATTTATGAAAATATTGCGAATAGAATAAAATCCATACATGATATAGATTGCATTTTTAAAGCATTATGTATTCAACAAATATTAGTTATAATATGCGCAGTCCTAACATGGAAGACAAACATATATGAAATCGCTCAAAGTAGGGGTGCTAGTGTGCATCAGAAAGGTAAATATTTCACTCAATGGAGATACTAACTTTACTTTACTTAAAATTACCTTTACGATGGTATGTGGCATAGATTTTAAAGTTGTAAAATTTAATTTGTTTACGATCAATAGAAAAAATATTTAAAAATAAAAACATCGATCAATATGGCGAAGTGTTTTAGATATGCACAAAGAAAAACAATGCCAGTAAAGTAAACACCGCATTTTACATGTATTGGATTTATCTTGTATGAATATAATTGATCCATAAGTGCACAGTTTTTAAATAAAACTCACCTGGTATTATTATCCATAGAAGGTAGACTATTGGATAAAGATAATTTAACAGAATTTTCATGTTTCTCCTGAGTTATATTGTCCCATAATACCGGAGATTTGACTCGCGTTAATATTAAGGACACAGGTGCTGGAGGTGATTCCAACTGAGATTCTAGTGACTTGATAGAACAACCATCATCCATCTTTGTGGTGGTCGGGGAGATATCCATTGATTCTCTTCTAGAAGATAATTTCGTATCTTTAACAGTGACGTCATCACTTTCACCAGAATTATTAGTGGAAGGGTTAACTCCATTATTGTAATCTTTTGAATCGAGCGACGCTTCCGAGAGAGCCAATTCATCTGAATTAATAGATTGGGAGCTGAGTGTTGAAGTTCTCAAAGTTATAGTTAACTTCGGAGACATAGAAACCTCCCTTTTTGGAGATTCTTGTCTGGCCTTCATTAATGTTTCAGAGTTCTGTGAAAATCGTCTGAAACAACCGCGAAAAATATATTACAATACACTTGCTTAGCAAATAGACTGAAATTCAATAGACCTTAATATTCGACCTGTCATTATTTCCGAGAAGTTTGAATAGTTGGAAATCCCCATAATGAACACATGCTTATATATAATATATTCTATAACACAATATTATAATTCTACATCGTTGTGCATAATGGATTAGTTATACCTATTATCGATTAGATTGTATTGTAACCGGACGACGAACGTAATTAGAGATTAAGTATTATGGAAGAAGAAATAATCCTATCAACAATATATTAAGGTTCACTAAATATACAAGTCAACATGATTATAGATGATGACATCAACTGATTCTAAGCTGTAAACATGAGAATATTTATAACAAAATAGTTCATGACAAGTCTCTAAATAAACACTATAATTAGGTCACCAAATTCATCTCATAAGAGCTTATAGGCTCCCGTTTATTTTATGTTTTGTCTTCTGCAATGTTAAAACTGTAATATGGTATCCCTATATATTCTATTATTATTCAATCGTACGAATAGTATTGTACCTACTGTGAATAAATATTATTATTAATAATATAGTTCAATATATCATGCTTATATAATATTGAAAGCGTGATGATCATTACACTATATATATAATACTATAATAACTACATATAGATCCAATATAGTATTATTATGTAAACATTTTAACAAAAGTATAAAAACATAATTACAATCAATAGCACAAAAGTAGAAATTGTATCAATTTATAATTTTATAAAAAATAATAAAAAATGGCTTGGATTACCTTTTTGTGTTATTTTCGATAGTATTTGAGGTTGCCTGCAAATAATTTTTTTAATAAACATCATTTTAATTAGCATATAGAATTATGATTGCTTTTCAATTGATATTCTAATAATTAGGATATCGATGTAAATATTTTTCTATTGATTAGAAAGCTGATGTGTCAATGAATATCTATAAAATATCTATTTCTACTAACTATGGGCAGTATATAATATTATACACGCACCAATTGTGTACGTATTATCAATGACTTATATATTATTTATCTAGACCGGCAAACTGACCAATATTCAATAGTAATAAACGTTCGTGAAGGATATATCTATATATCGATAATCAATATGAAATTCATCAGGGTTATTAATTCATTTCAATTATATACGGTATTAGTTTCGTTTTAAAGAGGGAATTCAATCAATATATAATTTTGATTTAATACCCTCATTAAAACAAAACTATAATTGAAATTCGCTCTGTACGTTTTTTGATCAGTTTGCCGGTCTAGATAAATAATATCTAAGTCAATGGTATTATCCTACATCGTAGTGTTACTTAACAGCTGATTCGAACAACGTTGATATTTTCTATAAAAGTCTATAAATTAATGTATTTAATTGAATACTCAATGATATGGAAAAAAAAATATTTAGACGTAAATTATATTTACCGATATATTTGATGATGATAATGGTTGAGAACCTCCAGGATAAAATGAATGCGGAATAATGCCCACACTTTCCGCTTTTGGACGCTCACTCAAAATAGGTGTTGTGATTCTGTTCTGTGAGTTGTTGGTACAGACACTGGCACTTCTGCGATCCTTGAAACAAAGGTTCTCTGAATTCGTATCTGAATCCGTCACATATTTTGTTTCAGAAAAACTGTCTGAATTTCTTCGTTCAATGTTTTTTTTAGTAGACTTTTCATGATTGTCTTCAAAAGCAATGTCCTCTTTTTCTTTTATACTATAATTCTCATATTGTTGAGCTGTTGATGAATTTGTGGTAAGAAAATTAGATTGTGGATCGTACTTTGTAGACACATGAAAAGATCGACGGCTGGGATCTGTTTTTTTGCGCCTAAGCGATTTCTTCTGAAACATTTGTGTATAAAAAGGTAATTTAGATTTGACAAGAAGGGTTCTGTCTGCTGCGGAAGGTTGTGTTCCATTATTTGATCCCTCGCCAAAATTGTTGTCAGGATCTAATGGTTGTTTTGGAAGAGAACTGTATTTCCAAAGAGGCGAGGTCGTCACATCAAAAGAAGTGTTAGGAGCATTCGATGAGTCAAGAGGCCTGTCGTCTGGTTGTGGAAGTTCAGATTTCTCTTCTGAAATGCGATAGGATTTTCTCCTTATGGAAAATGACTTTCGCAACCATTTCCAGCCGTTTTTCTTGGATTTTTCCTCTGATAGTGTGTCGTCTTCCTTATTCATCATGATTTAAAATGAGCATAGACATTGAGAACTCACGTCATCAATAGAGGTGCGGGTAAGCATCGTAGACAAAACAATCGATATATAATTGACTCACAACTGCATGTAGGTATATATACTCAACTTGAGTTATGTATGAGAAGGCATAAGGAGTGGAGGTCAGAACAACAACGCGTATTATACAATCAAGATTTCTATAATATGCACCATAAGCACTTCAATATAATTATGTATTATACAATTTTTTATTACCAATCAGAATTTCAGAGACAGGAAAAATGTGCACCATTTTTATGCTAAATATGCACATATGTATTTTAATTTATACTGTATATAGCGAGCTATTGTAGCAAAATAGAATCAGAATAGTTCGGAATATAAATGGAACTATTAATTGCGTGTCATTTTTTCATGTCATCTTTCAAAGAAAAGTAAAGCAATGTAAATTATGTAAATTATTAAATTATTAAATCCCTTCTAAGATTTATTTAATAACTTCATTTTATCTTTTTAATAAGTGTTTTTTATATAAAAGAAAAGACCGATCGAAGAAGTATCATAAAAGGGGAAATCCTTAAATAGTACCTACTTGTATGCATAAAAATGTTAATTTTTACAATTTAAGAAAAATTAAGTATCCTTATATTAATAACTATAACTAAATATAATAAATTTCGTCACGATTGACAAGGGGTAAAGTGTGACGTGAGGGCGGGATATGAAATCAGTGTTAACATCTATAATTATAGATTTTATACAGATAAATGAAATATTTTATGTGTAAAAAGGATTAATTTTTATTTTGAGAAACAAATAGGTATAGGGGCATAAAACAACTAATTGTATTTAATTTTTCGAACAGAGGTGTGGTGGGAGGGAAGTTGCCAACAATTGTGTCTTTATTTTGGAGGAGAGGGTATCTAAATATGTGACTGAAGTGTGACAAATAGGGAGGGGAAATCAAAAAGTTTCTAAAAAGCGTGGCGCCTTTTCAGAACAGCCTTTTTCCAAAATACTAATTATATAGAAATATATATATATATATAAATCTTAAAATAAAACCATTAACTTCTAACAGCGGCATTTCGTGGTCTTTTCTTATCCTATATACATTATAATTATTATACCTATTGAATATAAATATTATATATAGAATTAACTTAATTATTATAATAAAGTAAACCCTCTTAATATCATCTTTCTTGCATATCTTGATATATCCACTAAAGTTTATATTTTGTAATTTGCAACATTTATTTTATACTAAAGTGTGTACACATTATGATCTTTTTTTGTGAAACTGGAGTTTCATATACGTTTTTTAATTCTAGAATTGTTTTTTACATGCAACTCCAGGACCACGAAAAACGCATGAATAAAGGGGTATATTGTGATCACTAAAAACGCATGAAACTCCATTTTAACGAAAAAAAGCATATAGTATGGACGCGGTGTTAATTATGTTAATATTCAGCCGCATTAAATTTTAAAATGGAGTACGCGTACGTTTTCAAACTCCCAGGTAAACAGAACTACACAAATATTACTTATAATAGGTTTACCTACAAAATATGTTGTTAATTTGTTGTTAATAATTACAGTACCTTATAATATTTGTGTGATACATTAAATAATATAGTTTTAAGTCACAATTCTATCCATGTTGTGACCCTGTTATAGTACGGCATAGGTTTGTGGGTGATAAATAATATATTTGTGTGGAATATAAAATAAATATAGTTTTAAGATATTATTGAATTCTATTTACCAACGTTGGGACCTGTGTATGAAATATTAGTACGGTATATTATTTATATCCACACACAAAAATTATTTTATTTACCCACTCTCCATTTATAATAACTAAACCACTAAAATTATAATTAAAAAAAATAATTTAAAGTTACAAAAGGATTTTAATTATACAAATTAATTTTTAATCAATATATAGGAACAATAATAAAAAAATACATTTGCGTAATAATAATATTTTTATTTTATTATTCCAAAAAATATAAAAACTTATACTTATTCATTATCCAGCGTAATTTTAATTTATTTCTTACCTGCGATACAAAGCATCTTTCATAATATTTATAATAGAAAAATTTAAGCATTAACAATTTTTTATATTTTTGTTCTATTTTTATTATTTTTTAATAAATGGGTAAGTAAATAAATTGTATTTTTTTTGAAAAATATCATCTATAATCGTTTTTTGATAGATTTTGTTAACGATTTTTTTGCAAATGTAAAGGTTTAAATGACTTTTTCTATTATTATTATTAGCCAGAATTGTCAAAATGTTTGGTCCTACCAATAATGTAATGTTATATCATAAATTGTGTTAGATCTTACAAAAATAATATTTGTGCCATGGAGCACTAGCAGCATGTGTCACCAAAATCTTATGTGTGCACAGTCCATTTTTATATATAAACATACAAATTTTAAGCCTTACACATCTGCAAAGCCTAAAAAACCTAAATGTTTACATTTTAGAAATTAAATCTTAAAGAACCTAAATTTTATGTTAAAAACCTATAAAAAATACTTTTTTACCACAACTAAAATATATTTTTAATATACTTAATTAATTATGAGTTCAGAAAGGTATTTCCTTTAAAATTTGAAATCTTCAATTTATTATTATATAATATGAATTTTTTATCTTGTTTGCATAACAAATTAACTTATAAAAACTATATATTTATTTTTATAAATGGGTCCTATAAATGTCCTATTAGGTATGCAATTACTATAAAAAATACATCATTCTTAATTTGTTCATTATTTTGCCAGCCTTCATTCCATATAGCCTAGAAGAATATATTCTGCATGCAATTCACAATCAAAAATTTTATATATAAAAAACAAGAAAATACTGAAATATATCCAGCATACAAAAAGCATGAAATGCAGGCTGTTTTTTTGTCCATGGTAAGCCATTTTAAAATTAATATGACAACTTATATATGATTTTTATGGGTGACCATATATAATAATTCTTTATAGCCTATAATTTAAAAGGGTCTTTGAATAGGACTTTAATGGTATTGTAATGATTTTGGCTATGGCATTGTAGCCAGTGGTGATATAGGGGTGCCATTTTTACTGAAACCTTACTAAAACTACTTTTTAATAATAAAAATATAAAAAGTTACATACATTTTTGGAAATTAATTTATAAGTTATGTTGATATGAAAAAAAAGAGTTAAGTTACATTCAATAACATTATCAATTCAATTATCAATCAACTTAGCTTGAATCACTTTTAATATTTTATAATAATTATATATAGAACAATACAACAAATAGACATATTATATGTGAGAAAACATAAGTATTACTAAAGTCTACAAATGGAAATATTTGGAAGGGTATAACTATTTTATAAAACACTTACCAAATAATCAACAGTTTTAAAATTTAAAAACTATTTTTTTGGTTGGTATTTCCATAAATAAACTAGTGGTTTCCACCATATCAATACAATCAGTTTTTTCCATGTAAATATCAGCATAATAATGTGGTTCAATCTTTGTGGCAGGAAGAACAAGTAATAATTATAATGCTGTGCAGACTTTGGAAAGGCATCCCCTTTTGATATTTTGAAAGGGGCTTCAACATTTCAATAAGCTAAGATCATTGCTGCTGCTGCTTCCATTGAAATAATCACCAAAATGTAATGTCAGTTTTGAGTTGAACATTGAGAGTCTGAGAATTGAAATGAGTATCATAGAATTTGGTAACAGATTGTGTTCATTATTTTAGTTTTCATTCTTGCATGATTTCAGCAAAAGCTGCTTGAGTGTACAGTACCTTTTGTAACTCTCTTGATTAAATAAATTCATCTCCAGAGTCACCTATCAAACTATATCTGCCAAAAAAAATTGTGATAGAAGAATGATGTTCACTATCAGAATCTCCCTCTTGGTAGTGTACAAGTCTTTTCTCCATCTAGGCAAAGAAGAGTTTTTAATTACATATAATGCATTGTTTTCTCATAACATTTGTCATCATTTCAAATCAACTGTAATGTTTTGATTGCCATTTAGGAAACTTCATCCTGACCACTGACAGGACTCATATTTGTGGTCTGCAAGAATTTGCTTTGGTTTGAGAAAAATGAGATGTCTGAGCATACATGATCACCTAAACAAAAATTTGAATCAAACCATCAACTTTGAGACTCCAAGCAATTTGCTCACATTTCTGTCTTTTTGATGTACTGAAGAAAATCATTGTAACTAGTTGGTTTGCCTTAGTATTTTTTGTAACATACAACCTCTTACATTCCTCATGAACTTCCATATCATTGGTTACCCATATGATACTCCATCAGATGTTTCATCAATTAGGATGATGTAGAATGGAGAATGTACAATCTTCCAAAAGAATTTAGTGACTCTATATTTTTAGACATTCTTTCTGAATTTCTGCTGATGTGTATTGGTGTGTTTACTTACAAAGATTTTGAATTATTTTAGGGTCATCTTCAGATCAAAAAAGATAAAATTAATGAAAATTAGAATTTAAGTAGCAGAGTGTCCTAAAAAGGTATTGCTTGATGACAGGGATAGGTGGAATATCAATTTGTTTTCTGAACAAGGAATGTATATGCATAATCACTGTCTTGGAATCATTGAATTTCATATTGTTTGTTGTTGACGACTGTTTTATCGCAGGAATACAGTTTTGGATTTGTGTAATTGCTGCATGATAGTTGGTATGATTAAAATTCTTGTAACCCTCAATGTCATCTGCATAAATCATTTTAGAGAGGTTAAATGAGTCAATAATATCCTCAATTGGCAAAGTGTAGAGAATGAAAGCAAGTGGTCCAATAACTGATCCTTGCGGGACACCTTCATTGGGTGAGTGTGGAAAGGAGAGAACATTTTTGATTTTAACAAATGCATGCAGCCTCTAATCCGGCTACAGCAACTTTCTCCACAAGGCAGTATTATACATGTATGACACAATGCAACATCATAACTTTCATCATAATTAAGCCATTTTACTGTATAGAGTTTTTTTATTTTATCTAATTGTACTTTACACTTATATGTGATTTAGAATTCGTATACATAACTGACAAAATTAAGCTACCTTCAGATTTAGTAGCAGATGAAATTTTGCTGCAAAAATCAATAATCCTAACTCCAGAAAATGTTCCATTAGAAATGTTTATGAATAAAACGTAGAGAAATCGAACAACATGTCTCTGAGAATCATTGAGAAATTATGTTAGGGTTATTATTATTTTTTACATTAGCTAAAATAATATAATATAAATTATTATATACTAACATAATTTGATAAAATTAATGTTTTAGTATTAAAATGAAGTACAATGAAATCAAATTCATCAACTGAATTTCTCAATATTAGATTATTTTGTGTATATGATTTTGGATTAGGCTGTTATGGGTGAAGTTTTTCTCCATCTACTTGGAATTCCAAAACTATCAACATGACAAATAGTTTGAATTTTTCAGCAAAGAAAACTTTATTTATCTACTACAATCCAACGATCTTGATAAAATTTACTCTGAAAGAAAACTTGGCTTAAAATAATACAAATTATCTTTTTTACATACCAAATATTTTTTAATATAGTTTAAATATCTATTATTGATTATAATATCTCTTGTATGTATGCTTCATTTATATATTATTGTATTAATTTCACTCTCAAAAATATATTTATGCATTTTAAATATATAATACATTTTTACACTACGGAAGGTTATAAAACTTTGCTTAATATAAATTTATATTGTTAACATTTTTTCATTATTACAATTATAGAAAAATTGTTCCTAATACAATCATCTAAATGAAGTTATCCCTGAATATGAATGTTTGTCAATGTCACCTGAATGACTATTTCTTCTATTTATTTTGAGATTGTATACTATAATTATCTGTTTCTGAGTTCGCATACAATTATTAACTAATTAATGCTATATTATATTAAAATATGTTTCATTTAATCTAATTTAAAACTAAATATATCTGTTAGAAAATAAATTGTTTTTAATAATGTTAAGATATAATTTAGTCGAATAATCAAATCAAATGACATTGGCTCTGAACTCTGGGCTTTGATTTGCAAACTTATGTCAAATTCTGTCATTATTCAATCAGATTCGGTTTTTTCAGGTAATATTTCATTTTTGAAAAAAGCTGGATGGTTAAAATGCAGAAATTTGTGAAATTTAAGAACAACAACCCTTGAAAACATTGAAATATAAGAACAATAACCTTTGAAAACACTGAAATTTAAGAACAACAACCCTTGAAAACACTTGATTTTGATATTAAGGAGGTTGTATGAACTCTGAAGAATATAAAATCATTTTAGCTGGATCTGACTAGTTTTCTAAATGTTGAAATTTGATTTTTTATTAATAAAAAAGTAAAATTTTCCCAAATAACTAATTTGATAACTAATAAAGACACATAAAGGTTAATATACACAATATTGAATTTGTTCAAATCTTAAATTTTTTTTGCTTTACTCCAATATTATTTTAAAAATCAAACCCATTTTGCTGTTATAAAAACTTTTTTATGATGTTAAATTGTTTTGTATGGTTACATTTCACATGTAATTAGTTAACTGTTTTAGTTATTTAAAAAAATCCATTTATATGTTGTAAAATTTACAGGCTCACAAATTGATTTAGTTATGCATAATTAACATTGTATCTTTCATTGCAGGAAAAATTGTTTGTTTAGTTTGTCAAAAAAAGTGTAAAGGCAATGTGCTCAAAGTAGAAAATCAATATATTCATAAGAAATGTTTCCAATGTTGTGGTAAGTCTTTACTGAATTATTCTTGATCAAGGTTCTCTATTAACTAACAGCATCCATATCGACGTACTGTTCAGATTGTCACTGTATTTTGGATCGGGGAGGTTACTTTTCTCGAGATATGAAGTATTACTGCCGTGAAGACTACCAAAAAGAGTTTGGTACCAAATGTGGCATTTGTACACGTTATCTTGAGGGTGAAGTGGTTTCTCTATTGGGGAAGTCCTTTCATAAGGACTGTTTTCATTGTCAATCTTGCAGGTTTGTCAAATGAATTCTATGTTGATTGATTACTTTATTATTATTGAAAAACGCTTCTAAACTCAAAACAGAAAACAATTTATGGCGAAAGACCGAGTCACATTTTGGCAAGGGTCCTATCTCTGTAAACCATGTTCCAACGTCGGTAAAGAAAACAGATCGCCACGTCCAAATTCTGGAGATCTTTCCTTGAGTCATCATCTCCCTTCGTCAACAAATCAAACTGAAAATGCCAACGGTCTAGTCACATCATCTCCTGTTCGGAGTGGTCCATTAGAAGTTCAGATAGCCGATAATGGTTTCACAAGTAATTGAAAATTAATTATTTATTCAATATTAACTATATGATTATTTATTCAATATCTAGAATGTCAGTTTGTCTATATAGTCGTTTCACAAAACATATCTCATTCAAAACAAAGGGTTGTTGATCAATACTTTGTAGAAAAGCTGTTTTGTCGTTTTATCGCCAGGCAGTTTCTGCAATGATTATTTCTGAATGGTTGAATACCTTAACAGCAAGCATTGCTTCATTGTTCAAAATAAATTGTAGACATATCTTACTTCCTTCTCGTATATAAAAGGTTAAAGCTAACTCATGCTATGTCATATTTTCTCTATTTTTGTAGGCACTGATTCTTGTCCTGAACCAACGAAATCCGAAGTATGTTTATTTTCTTACGTTGACAATTATATTTAGTTTTGTAATAAGATTACCTACAATACATTTACAGCTTAATACCCAGTCGAGAATACAATCCTGTTAGAACACACTTGTGTTTTGATAAAGGAACATGTTGGCACAAGGTAGCCCGCGACTTATAATTGGCAACTAAAGTATAAGTTTTTACACACATGTCTCTTCTTATCTTAAGAATCTTTTTGAAGAACTTCTTTTTTTGTTAACTGAATCCTCGTCTACTTGTTTCCTTCAAATGCAAACTTTACCGCCAACTATAGCTATGAAAACGGTAAACAAGAGTCCAATATTGATTTGCTAATTAGCGTGAGTGTATTAATATTATTAATCTAGAAATAGGATAATTATAATGGGGTTGGGGAATTCAGTATGTTTGGGTCCCTTCAGATAAAATGTATCTGATATGATTTAACTACAACTGTTTTATGTTAATACCTTATAGTTTCTTGTAGTATTAACTTACAGCTGTTTTTGATACCCTCTTTTAGAAAAGCCTGTGTATATTGAAGTTGGGGTGCGTTTCTATGTCAAATTGATAGAATTATCACCAACATATCACAGCTAGAATCTATCTATATTCCGGTGAAACGATTTGAGCCGAGATTCTTTGTTGTGAGAATGAATGCTTGTATTGTGAGCACATTTTGAAAAAACATAAACTAAACCCGCATGGTTTCTATATTTACCAAAAGAAATAACTATCTCATAAGGATACCATAACTAGTCCACAAAAAAGGCTGTGTCGTGGCCTCGTATAGCTGTGCTCTGTACAGGCACCTACTTGGGCTATAACTAACCAAGGCGCGAGTACTGAGTGAGACATGGTTTATGCCTACCTACCTACCGACTTCTTGGCTTCCTGTCAGAGCGATATTTGGCTTATCTGAACGATATTTACATTGATTCCCTCTCCTAACAAATACAGACAGACAGATGAGTAGACAAAACACTACAAATATCGATTA
Source organism: Vannuccia rotundouncinata (assembly GCA_034780395.1). Classification (NCBI taxonomy): domain Eukaryota; kingdom Metazoa; phylum Platyhelminthes; order Proseriata; family Coelogynoporidae; genus Vannuccia; species Vannuccia rotundouncinata. The sequence goes on along the minus strand of JAUZNC010049912.1, from coordinate 378 downwards.
AAAATTTTAACTGAAAGGAAAACATCATTCGGAACCAAATATTAAATTATTTTATCTCTATAAACATCTTATTTTATTCCTCTAAGTACTAGTAGCGTCTGTCTCTCTCTCTCTTTGATTCAGATGAGAGAAGTTGGAGGTGAACATTTTAGCGAGAGAAGTCCGTGCTACAGTCTGTCTTCAGGGGATGAAGGTTCCGCCTGTCCAACTGCTACTTTGAGGAGTCGAAAGGTGGGAGAAATCGATTGATAGAAATTGATTATCATTGAATAAAGTATGATTACGAGGATTTTATCACTGGTAAAACTGGAGTGACAATTTAGTCACAATTATTGTTGTTTCTACAATTTAGTCACAATTATTGTTGTTTCTACAATT
>JAUZNC010049901.1:0-15518 GCA_034780395.1 Vannuccia rotundouncinata | reverse complement strand
ATAGAATAGAATAGAATAGAATAGAATAGAATAGAATAGAATAGAATAGAATAGAATAGAATAGAATAGAATAGTAGCATTAAATATAATAGCATTTATTTTAATTAAATATATTGTGTTCTAAGACAAAATATCCTTTTAAGTAAAAGTGCAAACAAATTTTTGTTGTTGAAGAATTTGTTTAATTTACCCAAAATATAAAGTCAAATGTCTTAATAAATAATAATGCTGTATAAAAATTCATCACTGTCGATGTGGGCAGTTTTATATAATTTACTGTGCATATTTTGTGACCCTCATCATTACTGCCGTGAATGGTCGACCACCCATTATAATTCAATCTACTAATTTCTGAAATGGATTCTAGAGTTACAATCACTACACGTCAAACAAATATAAGAACCACGCGACGACCTTTTTAGCGTCAACCTTCAACGACAATAACGTCAACTTCTTGTTGTAACAAAGAAAATGAAGGCGAAGAGGAGGGAAGAGAAGAACTGTGGTGTCCTCAAAATATTGGATTCAATGACTCACCACTAAAACACAATCGATTAATGTCTATTATAACATGGCAGTTGTTTTACCTAATATATACCCCGTTTATATTTGTTGTTCTGTTTCGTATACAACGCTATTATGTCTGTTTGCAATATAGAATTTGGAAACAAGACAAAAGCTAGTTGTGACTAAACATGCAAACACTTGTGTTATATACTGCCTCTGTCTTGGCATTATATTATAGTTAACAACATTTTATTAAGAAATCAGCGTCACTATAATTATTTGTAATGTTCTATATAGAAGAACAAACACATTAATAGTATAACTTAAATAATTCTATTGAAGATAGCAAAAAATAATATTGAATAGAAATTGGTCAGTTAAAAAATAAGAATTGACTCCTAAATAAACTATGAATAAAAAACTATTATTAATCAGTAAAATACAATATCTTATTCACAAATATAAGAGACGTCAACAATTTTCCAAGCATTCAAATTTGCTAACACAGATTTCCTTCAGGAACTCAGGTCATGAAAGGCTAGTTACATGACCGATTTTATCGTTTTCGTTTTCTACATTTTGTCGTTACTTGTAATTTCAAGAATGGATTTTTAGGTTTACTTGAAAGGCATTTATTTAGCGAAGCGTATTGAGTTCATAGACATTTATAATTTAGTATACAATATATTATAGCATAAACCACTTATATATAGGATTAAATTAATTAAATTAGTTTTTTAGAATACACGTTATTATAGGTTCGCGATCGATACTGCATATATATCGTTTGTAAAGTTATTTCGCAGTGCATTTTTTCCGAATTCACGTACACGTATTGATTATTTGTGAAATATAATTAAATATCCTTGGAATACCTATACCACTAATATAATGCCAAAAATCAAACAAGTCTTGCAAATTGATCATATCATATCGAAAATTGCAATTATGAAATTCAAGGATGTATCAATTGAATGAAACAGTGTGGTTTATAATTTTTTGATGTACAATTATTTTATTCGGACTATTATTATAAATCTTATTAAATATATAGATCATACAGACAAATTTCCTAGCGACTTACTTAAATGAATCTATTTGTAATTTTAATTATTTTTTTATCTATGCATTGATTAAAAAGTTATTTTTTCCCTACAATCCATCTATGGAAAAGTTCTACTTTTCCCTACTCATTTTTGTTGACAAAATAAATAGCTATATCTATAATTATATAGATTGACATAATAAAAATCTATATAATTATAGATATAGATATTTATTTAGTCAATAAAATATGATTAGGGAAAAGTAAAAGTATGGTAAAATTGATTAAAAATAAATGCTATTTATTGACGTTTTTCGTCAAATAATAATTGCCGGATTACTTTCAATAAAAAAATCAATACCGATAAGGTCCATATTATTTCTTTCTGTGCACCTGGTTTCAACCCATTCATGGATTGTAGACAAAGATAACTTTTTAATCAATGCATAGAAAACAAACTACGTTCCTTCATTGGAAAAGCACCTTTCTATACTCGAAATATATTAAAATTCGATCGCATCACACTCTCGTATTAATAGTTATCCTCTTAAAGAAAAGTAAAACTTTTCCAATTTCAGGAAAATAGTCATATTACATCATGAGATTAAATAGATTTTGATACAAAATTTAAATATAGTGACAGAATATTACGGCTTGTTATAAATCTATATTATAACGATTTAATCCTTATTTTATATTTTGTTTTATTATCATATTTTTTCTGACACTATTTTTTATAATTATAAAGTTTTTGTGGAAAAAGATTCCTAATTTTATCTACTTTTACTATTTACTATTCGTTAGATATATAAAAACATTTAATAAAAAAAATACTAAATCAAAATATATCAAAAAATATTTCCTGGAAAAGAATAGAAAATTTTAAATGTGTAATATAATAATATAAAAATACCTCCCAAACAGTCAATTTACAATTTAAAAATTCAATTAATTAAATATCTATTTTAAATTGTAATTTTGTTGAAACTTTTATATATTTTTGATAGTATATTGTATTTTATTATACTTTATTTAGTAACCCTTATTAACTTATTATATTTAGTAACTAATATTATGGAACTTTTATTATTTACAATTGAAGTTTACTGATGGCAGTTGTGAATATGTCTTAAAACGCTGTAGCATCTGACAATTGCTTGATTTCAACATTATACCCATTTGTTTCTAAATATAGTAACACCTAAAAATAGCATACAAATTAATGATATATTAAATAGATTTCAGAACATTGGATCTCAAAGCGAAATTATGAACGGACTGAGCAAGGACCGCGGTAACGTTTTGAAGCTTGTCACTGTTGGAGATAGTAACGTTGGAAAAACATCCCTTCTAATTTCTTACACATTAAATCAGTTTCTATGTGATTATACACCAACAGTGTTCGATACTTATTCCGTCAGTTTGGCTGTCAATACTTACAATAATTACATTTTGACCTTGGTCGATACGCCTGGCCAAGACGATTACATGAACCTGAGAAGTCTTTCTTACCCAAATACGGACATTTTCCTCATATGCTTCTCCATCGATAATCCCGATTCGTTGGTTAATGCAGAACAGGTGTGGATACCTGAAATCAAACGTAGTCGATACATCTTTGGCACTTCGGCTTGCTTCCTGCTGGTTGGTACCAAGTCTGACCTTCGTGGAGATCTAGAGCATCGGGGCGACCTCATCCCTTACAGGAAGGGGACACGGGTGGCCAAGAGGACGGGGGGACTGGGTTACATTGAGTGTTCCGCGCTGACACAGGAGAATCTCACCGAGGTATTCAGCACAGCTATAGTGTCGACTCTCAAGAGCTGGGACAATCAAACTGTAACGAAGAAACCGAAGTGTGGACGCTTGTCTCGCTTGGTCAGTAAGTGCTTTCCTGTGAAATTATAGTAGTTTAATCGATATATACCTAAATATTCTCAGTCCAAACGCATTTTTGTATATAAACTATGTTTATATTTGAAGTGAAACATTTTCTAATATTTGCGTGTTAGCAATACATTGGTTTCTGTGATTATCATCTAACTGTTTTATTCAAATAATTTTTTTTAATTTTTTATTAATCATATTTTATAACTGGAATTTTTGTATAAATATACTGTAATGAAACAATGAAATTAAGAGAATGAAATATTGTTCTGTAAATCTGCATTATATTTTATATATTTTATACAGTTTCGATATTTTGAATTATTTTTTATATATTTTTTTATCACAATCCAAAAATATATTGTAATTAATTTTAACAATTATTCTCTTTTTTTATTAAAATTGTTTAATAAATACTATTAAAATTAACGAAATTTCTATTTTTGTAATGAAGCCATGACCGCTTATTTTTTTTGATTTTATCATTATATCAAAATATTTTACTAAAACTCAAGTGAACTTATTTGGTAATTTGGAAATTCAAATAAATTAAAAGATGCTTTCCCAAAATTTAAAAATTTATAAATGAAATTGAGTAAAAGCTATTAAATTAATAGAATCAAATATTATATTTTTTAATTTGCACATTGCTGAAGCAAAAAATCAAACAGAAATGTTGACGTCAAAGATATATAATATCTGTCATTGAGTTTATACAAATTACAAGAATTTCTGATATGCACAATAGATTGAAAAAAGAATTATTATTATATATATATTTAGTTACATTGGAAGTATTTGTACAAAAGTTCTTCAGGTCAAAATCCAAAAAAAATAATGAAAATAAAAATTTTAATTATTACAAAATTTTATTAAATTACTTTGAGACATCACAGCCAGATTTTAATAATATTGTAGAGTGAAAAAGATTTAAAAGATATATATATATATATAGAGAGAATAAAGTCTTTGTAAAGGCATAAAATATACAATGAAATACTGGTCCTTAAACTGGAAACGGAATTGGTCCCAATCAGATAGATTTAAGAGAAAAACTTCATAGAAAATGCGAGAATAAGTTAAATAATAACATAATACAATGTAAAAAACATTCTATAACGAAATGTATAATAATCTCTATTTACAATTGCAAATACAATAGTTGTGCTCACAGCCGAACAATAAACACGTTAATGTTGATGTAATTTAAAATAATGCACAATACAACAAGTAGATATGTAGTCTGTGATTGATAAATATTCATACAATAATATTGCTGTCATTTTACGTGACATATAGAATCACAACATTTAACAGATAAAAGTTAAAGAAATATTCTTTTGATATAATCTGTTAGAAGGAATAAATCCTAGTGTGCAATTTTTTTATGAATGTGGAATTATATAAAGTCTCTAAATGCCATGTTTTTGTATCGAGTAGCTATTGTTAAATACTAGTATAATATTGTACTGAGTAAACGGTTACATTAAAGATTACGTGTGCTTCTTCATGTGTAGCGAGAGATGGTCAGAGCGGGCGAACGCTCGTTGACAGAGATGACATCGAAAGGGTCGATCTCCCGTGTGTTTACGATAGTGGCGAGTGAGTTCGTCTGATCGGGCGAATTTCCACTCGCAACCTTCCCAGTCGCAATGATATGGCTTTTCGCCAGTGTGCGTCCTCATGTGGGCTTTGAGATGTGAGCTTTTTGAGTAGGCCTTTTCACAGCCACTGTGCGTGCAATAGTGAAGTACAGATTTGCGTCGTGTTGAGGTGTTAGTGAGTGTGCTTCCAGAGGCTGCCTTTGAACGTCGTCGACAGATTTTCGTGGGCTGAGTAAAATTACTTGTCGCGCTCATTGTGGCTGAGTTTTCGAGAATGCTGTAGATGAGTTCAACGGGCTCCGGAACCGAGGTTTCATCCACGGTCATTGGAAAGTGGAGAAAGTCGTTAGGAGATTCAGGAGGGGAAATTGAACTCAAACTGTCAGTGCGTCCGGCTGAACACGACTCAAAAGCGTCCATTAAAGGTAAATATGTTGGCGATTCGTTGTTGTCAGCGCACAATTGTCGGGATAGACTGCTGTCGCGCCAGGAGAATATGTCCTCAAAATCGTCCGTGCTCGGTTCAGCTTTCACCCCTTTGGATGGTATTGAGTTCTCGATGATGAAGTCCAGGTCCAGGAGGTTATCATAGCATTGCTGTAAGTTGGCTGGTTGTAATGTTTCTAAGCTGTCAGAATCGGCAAAACTGGACGTGGAACAAGGTGGCGAAAGACTGGCAATTGCTGCTTCATAAGAGGGGGGTGGCTGTAATTCAAGATCAAATATTTATTTATGTATGCAAACATATTGATAATGTATGTATACAATTGAATTAAAAAGTTTATTTGTAATAATAATAATAATAATTAAATTACCTGATAATGTACCAAGTTAAGTTGCGATGATGCAAAAATATCCGGGTAAACACAGTTATAGTCTTCACTTGTCAACATGTTTTCTTTCATACAATCGAATAAATTATTGTCAAAAGAAAAACTCGATAATAATTAACTCAGAATTACGATTATGTTAGTTAAGCTTTTCTTACCTTTATATTTAACCTCACAATACATTTTGTTTAGAAATATTAGAGTAGGATTTGATTGGTCTACACCAAGATTGTCACTCATCTTAGCTCTTCGCTATCGAATAACAATTGACACTATTTTTAGCTCAGTATATATAAGCTCCAAAATTGAGTCAAAGCAGCCGCGATAGCCTCTAGAAAGGTTGCTCTATATGCTTTTAGTTCTAGATCAACGCGTGAGTGATTCATATCTCTAGCTGTTGAACAAGGTATAAAAGAAAAAGTACCCAAAAATAACATCAGTCGCTTAAGCTGATATAAGGTGATCAGACGTACGTTTACTCAGATCAAAATGGTGTACATTGTAAAGTGATGTTTATCAGTTTCTTGGCGTGTCTATAGCTACCGAAATGTCAATACGAAATAAGACCTATAGTCACCAACATCGTCTCTTCAATATTTTGTTTATTATTAGTATAGGTATATATTTTAGATCTAAATTAATGAAATAAGTAATTCAATTAAATGTATAGGTATGAAAATAATTAATTAAATCATTGAATCATATATTCAAATCAGATAGAAAGCAGAATTTAAGTTTTCGTATCAAAATGTAATACTTAATTATTTTCTTTTCTAAAAAATATTTAACTATATGAATAGACAAAACCGTAAGTGATATCTTTTTTAAATTTAGTTATCTTTTAATTATTTATATTTTTTATAAATACAAGTTTATCTAACAATGAAGGATGTTATATATTTCAAACACTTAGTTTATAATATATTTAATAATTAATAATATATATATATATTGATGATTTATAAAAGTGAGGATAATATAATGTTCTAAATATATAAATGTTAGAAATATAGTTTGTTGAGACAATAATTCAACAACAAAAATTTTTTCAGTATTTAATGTGTTATAACATTTATCAGGTAAAGGTATTTAATTTTTCAATGTTACTATATATCTTCATATAAGATATGCGAGAGAGATATATATATACCTTTAATTAATGTCATTACATAAAACTGCAGGAATGTTCTATACAATTCGGTAAGTAGGTACTATTTTGTTATAAATTTTGTAAAAGAATTTTGACCCCGAACTTGAACTTCTATAAGCACATTATTATAAACAGAAAATATGTCAGAAAATATTTTTAATCACGTTATAGAGAAAATTTATTATTAACAGTATATTATAGAGTGTGAAACACGTTATAACGTTTTTATCTTAAAATAACTAAACAAATAAACCTTTATACATTTGGATTTTACAATTATATTTAAGGTATGTATATATTTGACATTTTATTACACACAAAAAAGTGTAAAGATACAGATTAAGATTAAGATTATAAATTGTCTGATTATAATTCAATAAAAAATTTCAAAATCATGATATATACTTTAGTGATAACGTGTATCATTTATCACACATTTATATCAAATTAAAATGAATCTAAACTTTCCGAAACTTAATCAATGCAAACTTATATCAAGAAGAATAACTGCATACATTTCAATAATTACAATATATTAATTTAACTTCAATATTGATGTCTTAATAAAATGCTATGTTGAGGTCACTATATATATATATATATTTATATATATTTATATAATGTTCTTAATTATGTTAAAGACAACTAACTATATACATATATAGGCCATACCATTATAAAGTGCGTTTTTTAATAATTTTAACAATTAATACTATATGGTTTATATTGGAAATATATTTGAAATTTAAATAGACACTCTAATCTATAAAATTAATTAATCGAAAACGCTGTTTTCCCTAAGTAGAAACTCTACGGTTAATATCTAAATTAAATACTGTACAATTTATAATCTATAAAATCAATTATTAAAAAACGCACTTTATTCCGGTATATAGCCTATATATACAGTAAAAACTAATTTTATTCAAACCTATACCTGTATTATATATTATAGATGCATTACATAATTTTAAAAAGATACAATATTCTTGAATTAATTTATTTAATCATGTCTAAGATATATCACACTGAAATTGGCAAAATCTTTTAGGCTATTTTCGTTTGTATTTACTTCAAAAATATCATGAAAGGATATATTTCAAGTATTGTTTGGAAATATCTTTTTATTTAAAAGATATATTATAAAAGAAAACAATTAAGTTCCACTGAAAGAACCTGCCATTTAGAATTGACCAAAAAAACAAAGCGAAACGAGTGAATTAGTAAGATCAGATTTTGTCGGTTATCTTGATTGCAACGATTTCATAATCAATACGAGAATTACCTACTTCATATTGATGCGTGCGAGAATTAACATATTATAGAGAAATTGAATGCTTTTGTTCTGCGGTTAGATACATACAACTAAGGAAATAATAACTTAGGCATCATTGAATTTACGATATTTAGGGGCTGACAGAGTTGCCAAGATCTATTGGTAACCCATAGTAACAAAAATCCACTGTTAAAGCGTTTTATCATACTATCTATAAGAATATATATATAAACTAGTGTATACACCATACAGCTTAGGCATATGGTGTGTATACGTATATATAGTAAAAAAATGGAATGGAAATTTTTGTACTTTCTTCCTGAATATGAGGTCGAGGGTATGAGTCAATGTCTACGTGTTACTATTAATAATGTGAGGATCATTACAATTGAGGAATTCCATTTTGTCTATGACGTGTCAGCTGAGCAATTTACCGATTTTTTTCATGTCCTTAATTGAGTTGTAATTCGTAAGTCTAAAAGTTGATTGTGTATTGTGACACTTCCTTATTAAGTATAGAGAATTTGTATAAATGATGCGCGTTCACGTACAACGTACAGAAGGATTAATTTTTGTAAAATCGTGAAATTTTCTCAAAAAAGTAAAAAAGTATTTTCCAAAAACTAGTTGAGTTTTCTTACTAGACATTATTTTACTGATATCCTCACTTTTATTTTCAATTAGAGTTTGTTGTTATATAAGAAGAGTATAAAGTTGTAATTATTAAAGAAAATGGAAATACAAAACACAACAGACATTATCGATTGTATAACATTAAGAATTTCTTGTCGGCAGTGAGCTAATAGCTTTGTTATCGATGATGTATATCCTACGGCTCATCTTTCAGAAACTAGGCAAACAAATTGAAATTTATATAATTTTAATTTTTCGAATAAAACCAAAAAAATAAATGGAAAATATCGCTTTGATATATATAAAGTATTTAAATGATCTGTTTTCATGATGAAATTTCAAATTAATATGTAACATATGTTATTATTATTAATAATAATATATTAATTTTAACTATTTAATATTAATGGCAAACAAATTTTAAATTATACATAAGTTTAATTATATAACGTGAAACATTAACTGCTAAAAATGGAACAATTCATTAATTTAGACATATGCAAACATATTTTATTGTAACATAAAAATTATTTTTATCTATATAGAAATAATATAAATTCAATTTTTTTCAAAAATTTCAAAATAAATTATTGTCTCCGCGTTGCGTTGGACACTTATTTCAAAATCCATTTATTTGATACAAAAATATGTCATTCCTATTCAGAGTGTTTAAACCAGTACAAATTAACATACTATTTATTTAAAAAGAATAAATGGTTCTTATTTTCAAATAGTAAAAGTTTTATACTAAACATTAAAAAAAACAAAAAACTTTTGAATTAACATAAATAATACGAATTCATTGTAATGTATGTTGCTTTAAGATTATTCAGAAGATTTCACCCAAAGAGTTCATCAAGTTTCAGATGTTTTATACTAAATTGTAAAATGTTTCCCATTTATAATGTATCTATTGCGAATTCTGAAAGGGAGGTTAAAATTGTACCAGTTTTGAGTCTGGTTACAGGAAAATCGATCGAAATTTGCTAATCAAAATTCGATAATCAAAATTTGAAAATCAAAATTCAGTCTAAATTCAAAATAAAAAATAGAATTCTTATACTTTCGGTGGATAAATGAGATAATACCCATAGATTAATGTTGTTGCATGTATTGTACATAAAGGTTATAAAATTTGACAGTTGTTGAAAATGTTACTATATGTTATAGTTTATATTATATTTATTGGAAGAAATTTCTGCTAAAAAAATTAGTTAATTCCTCCCAATATAAATAGTAATTGCTTGAATCGTACGATTCAACTATAGTAAAAACATGAAAAATTATAAAATGTAATATTCAATTCGTGAAACATCCCACATTTATTTCCAATTTACTTTTCGTATATGGAAATATGTATTGTCCCAGGCAAACAAAATGCTCCATTGTTATTTTTTAGACGTGAAATAAAATACCCTGTATGTAACTTAGATTGTGTCTAAAACATTTAATTAACTTCGTGTGCAATATTTTCATTAACTGATAGAACCAAAACGGATATTTATCCCAATATTGATTCATTTGCTATTATGTATAAAAGAATCATTTGTTTGGTTTCATCTGATTCCGTTTTAAGCTGGGATTAATTTGGAAATTGGTCTTAATATTAAAGAATATATGTATATGCATGCAACATCTTTTTTCATGAATTGCGGTTGCATCAAGATTTAACTTTTTGTTTGCTTGTTTGTTTATTTGTCACTATTAAAATAATGAAATATATTTGTAATTATTAGTTTTAATATTTATTACTTTTAAAATTATTTATATATATTATAAATTTGTAAATTATAAAAGAACAAAAGAACAAAAGCCTTGTTTCAGTAAAAACTTTAATCTTATTACAATTTTTCTTAGATCCACTCCATTATAAACGTGTATTACTATAGGAGTCAGGGATCTCCGAAAATGTGTAAGAAGAAAAAGTTTTTACTGCAATATACAGGTTTTCTGTTCTTTTTTCGATTTTATCATGTTGTTTTTTATTATACATATACAGGGCGAGGCAAAAATACGAACCAAAGTAATTAAATGATTATAAATGTAGAAATTATTAATCTATCCCTAAAAATATTTCTCTATATCATTTATGGGTAACAATTAGTAGAAACGCATTGAAATGACAAACTAATTACTTTTTGATAAGAAAATCTTTTTTTCAATGGTCTTCATTTTTTTCTTAATTTTCTGAAATATGGAACAACAAGTTAAACTAGTACCTACTGTAGTGGAATACGTGAAGACAAATTTCGAAAAGTTTTTTGACGACATTTTTTTCTATTGTTCGACGATGGATTTACCGATTTTTACAAAAAGACGACATAAACTTAAGCGAAAAGGAGGAAGATATCAAAAACATACCTCTCAAGATTTTTCGGGATGTTTATTCAGACAAAGGTGTGAGTTCTGCATCAACAATATTGGAGGACATGTTGAACATTTGTTATAATTTTGTTGTGTCTTATATATTTTTTTTATGATGAACTCATCAGAGTTGAACAATATTGTTTTAAATAAATATTTTTTTATAATATCATTACATACAAGATTATATATTTTGATTCGTTTTATGTCTCACCCTGTATAATTATGATTTTCAATTACAACTATATACTGCCAGTAAATACTCAACATTGAACATAATTTATCTTATTCTGCTGACTCTTTTGAATTTTTGATGAATTTAAGGAAGTCTAAATGTATAATATTTGACTACATAATTATTGTAGTTTTGAAAATATTATTTTTAGATTGTTAATTATCTTGTATCTATAATACCATAGACATTACACTAAAACTACAAAGTACAGATATATGATGTCTAAATGTGATACATAAAAACATTAATTTGACTTAGAACTTTTCCCTATAGTTATATAGAGTACACAATTTTAAATTTCTTTGTAAATGGTCATCTGCATAGGTTATTGGTCATTGACCGCTCGTACAGAAAGTGTCAATTTAGAGCGATACGTGAGAAAATTTACCGCCTTCTATATAATAGAATAGAAATCTTGAATTGGAATAAAATTCATCGGAGCACTTCTTTTGTACGTGTGTGACGTCAGTAATATTTAAACACAAATAAAAAACGACCTCCAATATTTACTTTTCTTATCATTTCACGCTTCAACTGGTAGTTGACTAAGTTTAATTTATTCCAGCGATAGTAGGTATACACTTTTTAGTTTGTATTAGATAGTATGTATAAAAGAGTGAACGTAATGCATTATAATAGAAATCACTATATGGAATTCAGGCAATCAAAAACTATTTCAATATAATTTCGAAAAATAATTATATTTTCAAATAATCAAAATGACCGAATTATCAAATTAAACATATTTCTAATCGAATTTTAGTTATATATAGATAAAACTTTCATTTTTTTCAGTTTAAAAATTAGGTGTACGCAGGGTGGAATTTAGTTTTTCCTCAAAAATGTTGCAATATATTATATACCATATATATTATACTGACTGTATGAATATATTATAAATAATTACAAATTGTCAAATAATTACAATTTTCAATTATCATTAAAAATTTTCCAACATTTTAAAAAAATTTGTTGACATTAATATTGTTTTTTGAGAAAATGTAGTTACACGTAGTCGCGACAAATTTTAAATACTATTCGGCTTTACTTTTTTGTATCATTTAAGTGTGTCCACTAATTTTATGTAATTACTTCTTAGAGATTTAATGAGAAAGTTTTAACTTTCTATATTTTATTATGAATAAATTACTTCAAAAAAGCTTTTTTAATTGAATTTTAAATTTTAAAATTTAAAACACGAAATTTGTTTGAACACGTAATGTATTCTGAACTAATAATTATTTTTCATTTGTATTTGATAAACAATGAAATAAAACAAAATATATGTGAAATTTTTGGATTTAATGTATTGTTATATGTACCATATAAGAATATTTAAATTTGTTACATATTACTTTCAAGTAGTATACCACACATAAAATTTATAAATATATTTTGCGTTCATATGTTTTATACAATTTATTAAAATTTAGGTTAACGATTATACAATTTACATCAAAAATTAATTAAAAATTAGCGAAATATAATATATTAATACATATAATCTTTGTTGGTTATGTGTAACCCTTGACAAACCTTGACAAATCCCAGAATATATAGTGAATAAATAAATAACAAACAAAAAATAATAAAAAAATAAAAATTTTTTTTTAAATAAAATAGAGATTTTTTGGTTATTATAACAAATTATTAGTTGAATACCTAGAGTTGGTAAATTGAATCACGGTTTTTTACGGATAAAGTCTATTATTAAGTACGATTTATGAATAATTATATTGTCCTAATTTAGAACACCATACAATTCACCAGCTTTGGTTTCGGTCGACTTGAGCAAAATATATAATTCATAGGAGGTTTATTTTATTTATTATAAATTAAATAAATTTATTTTAGTAACTTTCAACATAACTCACTTTACAAAAACGTTGCTTTTTATTATCAACTTGAGATATATAAAATAATAAAACCCTATTTACATTAAAACCTTATAAGATCTTTATATAATATGTACCTAATATATATTTTTACTTCACGAGTACTTAATATAACTTTTAGTCAATCTGTTTAATTATCTACTTAAAAATATAATAATATTTTCCACTTTCACCTATATATAAATTCATATGTCCACACCATTAACGATCTTGCTGCAATTATTCATTTTATTTTTGATTCTCAAATATTTCGACATGATCAATACTACCAACACAATTATTATTGATTATAACTTTTTACTGATCGCTTTTGTTAATGCATTATATTAATCAGACAATAGTAATATAGTAACTGTGTACTTAATAAAATACTGTGTATATACTTTCTGCTTATGTATAATATAAAAAAGATTAAAAATAATTGGATCAAAGTTAAGACAAACTCGCATATAAATAATGAACTGCTCTTTTGGACAATATTATTTGGTCTATGAACCAAATATGAAATTTTTAATTTGTGTACGTTAATAAAGACATAAACGATATATACATTTTTTTATATTAGAATCGTTTTAGAAACTTATTGACAAAAAGGTATAAAAATTAATATTACGACCCTAAAAAATCCTAGATACACGTACCCCTGTTCATATATATGTATGTAATAAATTTTGAACTATTTAAAAAAATTATTTCAATATATATATTTTCAATTATTAAATAGTTAAGGGACTTTTGCCTCAACCTGTATACAATAAAATAAATAGTTACATTATCTTTTAATTCTAATGACTTATATATAATATTATCTGGACAAACTGACCGATATTCAATATTAATAAGCGTCCGCGAAGGTATATATATATCTATATCGATAATCAATAGGAAATTCATGGGCGTTATTAATCCATTTCAATTCTATACGGTATTAATTTCGTTTAAAAAAGGGTATTCAATCAATATATAATGAACATAATTGCCTATTAAAATATATAATATTAATAGTACCCTTTTTAAATCAAAACTAATGCCATATATAATTGAAATGCGCTCTGTACGTTTTTTTGATCGGTTTGGCGGTTTAGATAAATAATATATAAGGCAATGGTTAATTCCAAAATTTCCAATTTCTTTGTTTTTATTTTCCAATTTCTTTGTTTTTATGTTCCAATTTTTTTGTTAAATATATTTATTCTCTATTATGAGGAATATAAGAATAAGGGATGTAAAATATTAAAAATTGACTTGTGCTAAAATTTATTAATAGTTTATATTTTTATCCAACTGTTGCTTTATATTTTTAAAAAGTAATAATTGTATTTATTGAATAGTTCAACTTACCTATAATGAAATAAATTATTAATCAAAATGAAAAAAATTTAATTTAATACATTATCCCTAACAATTAATTCAAAATGTAAGAATTATATTTAGAGGCCGCTGCACACATGGTTATTTTGATTAAAGATGAAAGGTAGCATATAATCATATTCACTTAAAGTAACTTGGCTTTGAAAAACTTTTAGGAAATTCTTTTTATTTATTTTTATTAGAAAGGTTCATTTTATACTTCCACTCCTTCAATCGAATAATACGCATTCATATTTGATGTTCTTCTTGCGCCATTACTAAGAGTGGGTCCACCTTTTCTTTAAATGTATTACATTTAATTTTAATTTTGCAATATCGTTGATCATCATATTTAACAAATCATACCTTTTGTCTTTCTACGTTCCACCGGTGTTGATTGGTATTTCGGTCTTGTGTATGGTTGAATATTTTCATCTGAAAAGTAATACACGAATATTATAAGGAATTACTATCATATATAAATTTCAATAAGTATATTACCATTTATGTTTTCCTTCAATTCCTCAAATATTGAGCCTCCAGCACCTCCACCAACTCCACTCAGGCAGCTAGTGCTGGCATTGTCATCGAACGGATTGTCCAGTGGCAGAATTGTATCCCCTAATACAGTCGACACTTGCTTGGACACAGCATCCATTATTGCATCCGAATTTCCTCCACCAGTTTTTCCCATGGATTTTTTTGATAAAATCAAATCCTTCTTACACTTCTCCTTCAGGCG